>OW026519.1:93437498-93702498 GCA_932274085.1 Protocalliphora azurea | reverse complement strand
TTGCATACTTTGGGGACGGTCCGCAAACTTTTCACATACCTTGCGCATAGTTTGGGGACATGATACATTGGGGACATTTTTTTCGATTTTTGGATTTTTATTGAAAATGATTCCACTATAATTAAATTATCATCCCTACATGTCCTTTCATTTATATATACTTCCTTTATGTCCGAATTAATCATTTAAAGATAAATTTGCATTTGGTAGTGTTGCCATACTTTCACCATAATTTTTCAGTTTTTACCGGCGTTCAAAATTTACATGTGACTGACTTTGATTTCAATTTTTCGCCAAATTTATTATGAGTGGTTTGCGTCTGTCAATCTTGTTCGTTTTAATGTCAAACTTTATATATAAAAAATGTTGCTTTTTTAAAGATGGGTGATTTTACAAAGGTCCAGTTTCCATTATAAAAGGCGCGTAAATGCTATGAGAACGTAAATATGTTTGTTTGTTTTTTATGGAGGAACGATTTTCATGAAATTTTTGTAGCATCATTTTACAACTGAAAACTTCACTGTTTGGTTTGTGCTCTTTAGGTATATGAATATTAGTTTTTGTGTGTTATTTAAAGATGCTGTGTGTAAGGCTTGATGTTTAAACTTTATGTTTTAACATTTGCTTTAACAATCTTGTTTAAACATCAAAAACATTTACAATAGCAAGTTGAACTGTATTAACACTAACATCATGTATTTATGTTTAAAAATTGGATAAAAAGGTATTTACAGTCGAACACGGTTATAACGAACTCGAAGGAACCGACAAATTTAGTTCGTTATAAACGTAGTTCGTTATATCCGTAAAATTACAAAAAAAAATATTTGTTAAAAACATACACGTATTTCATTACAATACTAATATTTCGTTTTCCTTTCTTTTAAAAATGGGCGGTATTTATGATTTTTAAATATTAATGATTAATATTTCAGGATTATTTTTTGCATTCATCATTCATTTCACAAATGTCAAACTAAGATTAATTATATTTTTTATACTAATTCAATGTTTTCTTTTATTACTTTGAGTCTACATTAGACAAATTTTTATCAAGACAAACGTCAAAATGAACTCGAATTTGTGGAAGGTGGCAACAGTTGTGCAAAAACAACAATATGGCGAATTCAGTAATGTTTTTTATATATGCAGTTTGACAGCTGTAACAACCAAAAATAATAATCAACTGTTTAACTGAGGCTACCTTGTATAGATTCGCACTGATTTTGACGTTTGTCTTGATAAGAATTTGTCTAATGTAGACTCAAAGTTACAGATGTTTTGTGATATTTACTTTTTGAGGAATAGCGATTTTCTAATATTTAGTATTTAATCCTCAAATAATTTCAGTTTTATTATTAGCCCATTTCGATAAATGTATGTTATGTTAAAAAGGTCAGCAACTTTAAATGTAAAATTCATATTTTATTCGCCGATAATGTAAAGTAAAATTAATGAAAATTATTTCCATTTATCCAATAATTTAAATGGAAATAAAAAAAAGTTGTTTCTGTTAGTTTTTAACATTTTGGAACTTTTTTGAAATGTGTAATTTTATTTATCTAAAACAAGTATTTGTGGGAGTTCGTTATAAACGAACTTTTTTATATGAAAAATTCTTTTTGGGACCATAAAAATGTGTTCGTTATAAAAAAAGTTCGCTATAACCATAGAGTAACACATAGAGACGAAATTCTCGATTGACAATTAAATAAAATTGTTTTTTTGTAAACAAAAATTTGTTTTTATTTTCTTTTGGCAACAACAAAATGTATTTGATTACATGTATTTTGTTGTTGCATGAGTTAGGTTTTTGACAACCGACTTAGGTTTTTGACTATTAGTTTCGTCTCTTGTTTCTCTTTGGCTATAACCGTGTTCGTTAAAACGTAGTAATTTATATGTAAATTTTGAGTAAAATCAATCGGACCGAAGAAAAGTGTTCGCTATAGCCATAGTTCGTTATATCCGGTGTTCGCTAGACCGTGCTCGACTGTATAAAAGTTTTTCTTTATTGAAAATCATTTTAAGTTAAGGATTTTCAGCTCTTTTTATTGTTTTGATTAAAAATTATATTTTAATGAATGAACTTTTCGTTAAATGTTACTATTATATGTTATTAAAAAATAATATTTAATATTTATAATATTTCACTTTTATTTTGTTAACAAAAAATAACAAAATTACTGTTTTTATTTTATACATAGATTAGCGTTTTTTTAATCTAATGAGGGGACATCACATTTTATTGTTTCTAAACAAAAACCTCCAAATTTTTGCAAAATTTAAGAATAATTTGATTTTTACTGTCTCAAAAAAGTTGCTGGTTAAATCTTGCTGGAAAGTACGCAAACACACCTAAGGAATATATTATAAAAATGAGGTGTAAATCGATTGGACATATTACGCCAACATACATTTTTTTTAGATTTTTCTTAATACTTATAAAGCTATTTACATAAAATTTGAAGAGAATATTATTCCAGAACTTTATTGCATTGCGCGCCTACCTTTTACGCCCACTTTTTTAAACTTTGAAGCGGCTGATTCGATGTTGACGAAATTTAGACATATTGGAGTTTAAAGCTAGACACTTTTGTAATTTTTTCACTTTTTGAAAAATTAAAATCGCGAATAAATTCGCGAATTTTTCATAATTCAAAAAAAAAAAAAAAAAAAAATGGAGGTATTTAAATGGTTATATGTGTACCAAATATGAAGAAAATCGAATGACCCTCCGAAAAAAATTAGCATTTTTTATAAATGGAATGGACGATATATGTATATTAATATTTTAAAGAATTCACCCAAATGAAATGTTATCCCAACTATAGTTTTGAAGTTGTTTCTAAGTTTACACATTTAAATTTGTATTTGTTTGTAAAAACTGTTTGACAAAAAACAAATAAATACATCAAAATGTGTTGCTTTGCACGACAACTTACGGGAATTGGTGATTTTCCCTGATAATAAGCCGTTACTTTGCGGAAAACTTTAAAATGATTCAGAAAAGTTACAAAAATTGTCAAATACTATAAAGAGGTTAATTTTTTAAAGTATTATCATTAACAAAAACCTGAAAATTTATATTTTGTACAGGTAAAGCTATATAAATACAAATTTATTAAAAAATTCCCTCTGAATTTCGTTTTCAAAATGAATAATCTCAAAATATTTAGAATTATCTCAATGAAGAACAATTTTTCATACAAAAAACTTCATTTATAATGAACTCCCACAAATACTTGTTTTAGATAAATAAAATTACACATTTCAGAAAAGTTCAAAAAATTTAAAAACTAACAAAAATAAGTTTTATTTATTTACATTTAAATTATTGAACAAATGGAAATAATTTTCATTAATTTTAAATTAAATTATCGGCAAATAAAAAATGAATTTTACATTTAACATAACATATATTCATAGAAAATAGCTAATAATAAAACTGAAATTATTTGAGTATTAAACACTAAATATAAAAAATCGCTATTCCTCAAAAAGTAAATATCTCAAAACATCTAATAAAAGAAAACATTAAATTATTTAAAAAAATATTAATCTTAATTTGACATTTGTGAAATGAATGATGAATTCAAAAAGTATTATTTCTGATATATTAATCATTAATATTTAAAAATCTTAAATTACTCTAATTTTTAAAGAAAAGAAATACGCTTTAATTCCAAATATTAGTATTGTAATGAAATACGTGTACTTTATTACCAAATGTTTTTTTTTTTTTTTTTTGTAATTTTACGGATATAACGAACTACGTTTATAACGAACTAAATATGACGGTCCTCCTAGTTCGTTATTACGGTGTTCGTTTGTACTCAGTTTAAACGTATCTCTTATTTTATATAAAACATTGCCGTATGATATTTAAGTTGATATGCATTTTTCTAATTTTTTTGTGTTTTCAAAAATGTGAAAAATTTTTAACAATTTTGTGGCGAAGGAATAATTTACAAAATAAAAAATTTTTTATATTTGCAATCAGCTGTCTTCGTATAAACTAACTTTATTACATAAAATAAACACAATGTACATATTTTTTATATAAATGTTGCAGTTTTTATTGAAGACATTCATTTATTAAGAATGGTATTAGTTTGATATTAATATACACAGAAAACATTGTTTCATATCTGGAACGAATTTTTATATAAACTGTAAGATTTTTACATACCACTTTATTCCCAAAACTTTTATTATATACAAAAAGTATTGGGAATATAAAAATTACATATGAAATAAAAACATGAATAAACATATTATATTATTTTATTTTTAAAAAAAGTAAGTTATACAAGAAACAATTTCAAAAAAAACATTTTCAAATTGTATTTCCGAAATTTCCAAATGTATTTCAGAACATTTAGCCTATATTTTCAAAAGAAAAATTCTTAAATACAATTAGAAATTTCTGAAATACAATTTAAAAATGTTGAAATACAAATGAAAATTCCTTGAAAAAAAAAAGAAATAATAAAAATTCTGAAATGCAAATGGTAAAATCTAAATTACATTTAGAATTTTCTGCAACACAAGTAAAAAATTTTAAATTACAAATAGAAAATTCTGAAAATAATTAGAAATTTCTAATTATATATGGAAATTTCTGATATATAATTAGAAATTTCTAAAATATAATTAGAAAATTCTAAAATATAATTAGAAGTTTTTAAAATACAACTGGAAACGTTGTAGTTGTTCGAATTTAAAGAAACGCTAAATGTTGACAATCCGTTATAGTTTTCATAATTTTTATTCAACGCCGTATAATAAATGGCGCTATCAGTTGTGTGTCATCATAAAGTTTTAATATGAGAACGTGTCAAGTTTTAAACCATCTTGAGAAATGTAATATTACGCAAATCTAAAAAGAGAAAAGAGTTCGTATATATAAAGTAAAGTGCATTGATTTTTATGGACAAAAAAATTTTGTAAATATATCCTCATAAAATTAAAAATTTATATGTTTTAAACTAATACCCAAAATATTTGGTTCACTTGAACTGGACCATTTTTGAAATACCTTCAAAGTATGGTAGAGGAACATGGTAGCCGAAGCTGCTGTAGAGACCAACAGTGTTTATAAAATCTTAATATATCGTTAATACATATTCCAAGTGTTAATGTCTCTATTATATATAAAAATTTGTATGTAACGAAAATTGTGATATTTCTATTGAAATAAATTGGTACTTTTAAAGGTATTTAAAAAAAGTGAATCTTACGTCAATGAAAACATTCAGACGTAATATTTAGAGAATCATATAAAAATATGCCAATTTTCATTTCTAGAGAGGAACATTTGCAATTTTTTTCGTCACCCAAAATGCAAAACGCCGTAACCACTAAAATATCAAATGATGGGTTTTTACTGTATTATAATGCACAGACCCACACTACATCTACATAAAAAATTTCATGTTCATATCTTCAAAAATTACATCAGAAACAGTTGCAAAAGTTGTTCCATTTAAGAAAAATTTGAATCGAAGGGTGTTTTATGCTTTTAGTGAACGATTTACAAATTTTACTTAATTGCTTAATTTTAAGCCAAAACTTAAAAATTGTTGTAACGGCCTTTTGCATTTTCATACTGTTTTTTTTTTTTTTTTTTTTTTTTTTTGTTTATTTTTGGTGTAAAATATGAAAAAGTGTTTTTAAGGTCTTTTGCATTTTATGACGATATGTATATATAGTTATAAAATAATCTTTCATTTTTGATTTTACATACATTTTATTTATACCTCCTTTGGTTGTCAATCCATGTTTTGATCTGTTGTGGAGTTCTGTGTTTGAGGACCGGGAATCTTTTTATAACAAAGATACATTCCGAGAGACTAGGCAGTTTCTCCATATCCTTAAGGCAACCAAAATTTTCAACAATAGCATCCTTTTCCTCCTGAGTCCATCGACTACGTTTTGTCTTACCAAAAGGAGATGCTTAAAAGATTAAAAAAAATTGTATTACTTTTTGCATTTCGTTTAGTTTTATTTCCTAATAAAAATCTAAATTTATTTAAATCTACTTGTAAGTATTAAGTGTATTAAATAACTAAACAAATTAAAAGTGATAAATTCGGTTGTACTATACAATTCTAAAGAAAGTTGGTTTATTATCATAGAAGATAGTTTTATTACTATTTATTTATTTTGGTACTGGCCCCACTGTGCAAAATGTATGTTTTAAAATATTTATTTTGGAAAAAATCTTTATTCAATAAAAGTAAACATGATACGTTAGATACTAAAATGTTTCAGCATTACCGAATAAAGCACTCTAATTTGTTTTAAAAATGGTAAGTTTCTTAATAAATTAATAAATTATTAAGAAACATGCCACTTTAACATAAATACTTACTGCTTCTTCTTTTTTTCTTAGGTATTTCTTCAGAAACGGTACTGAAGTCAGATTCGCAAGATTTTTCATCTACAGAATTGGAACCCACTTCCTTGCCATTTTCCTCTTCATCCTCAACGGTATTGTCCAAAATTTCATTTTCTTCCTCATCATCCCCGATAGCATTTAGCAATAGTTTTGAGACGCATGTAATTTCAGCCACAGGAATGGACATTCTATAAACATTTTTGTGAATATCTTTATGATGTCCCATAAAGTTAGCCAATTTGTCGACTGAAGCTTCTTCTATATTTAAAAGCGAAGTATATGTGGCGATGTGCTTCCTTAGAGTTGTCCCCCTTAAACTCTCTGGTATCACGGCACCACATTCCATCGAAAAATCTTTAAGAAGCGGGCAAGCTCTATGATATTGTTTGGATAGCTTCGATGTACCTTTCTTGCAAAATATATACTCATTTGAATTTGTTATCCCTGCTGTCTCTCTATATTTAATAATAACGTCTATAGCCGCAACACATAGCGGGCTTAATAGAACGCTCACCGTCCTTCCGAGTTTTCCTCTGATTGTAATTCTTACAAATTGCTTTGCAAATGCAAGTGACTCCTTCGATATGGTCTTCAAAATATCTTCTTCTATGTTATCAGTAATATCTTCTTTGTTTTGGTAGTTGGACACCGTTAAACGTTCAATTTCCCCAGCTCTTCGTCGATTAAATATTTGTATAAAAATCAGTGTAGCTTTTATTAAACCGGTCCACGATTGGTAGGAAAATTTTTTTTCAAGAACTCTCATTTCCTCTATTATTTTATTTTTTAAAAACAAATATAATTTTCTTATATCATCTTTAGATGGTAAAACAACTTTTTTGTTTCTTTTCTGGTTTGCTTGATCTTCACATGCCTTTTTGTTTATAAGGGTTGGTATTTCCTCCTCCCATAAAAGTAAAAAATCATCCAAATCTTTTTTTAAATCATCAGCCTTCATTTTAATGAACTCCGTTCGTTGTTTACATCCACATTTTTTAATTAGGGAGGTTAATTGTTGTGCCACAGCTGGGGTTTTAAACCACATTAAGTCGTTATCCCAATTAGCTACTTTACGCAATGCTTTTATACAAGAGTCAAAAAAATGTGGTTTAAAAGTATCTTTTAAATTTTCTATGTTGGGGCACAACTCCTTAATAGCAATTTTAAAGCGTCCTAATAAGCGCAAATGAGACCGAATCATATCATGTTGATGGGTTAGAGTATATTTTTCCGCTAACTTGTTCCCATATTTTATTATGAGGTCATCATATCGAATGACACTGGTAATTTTGTCATTTCTCAATACTGGAAAAATTTTAGTTTTTAAGACTTCATTGGCTTCCTCATGAATATATTGTGTTAACCTCCTACCAGAAACAAAATTCGTTCGATCATTTTTCTTTAAGCTACCACATTTACGTATATGTATTCTTAGAGTTTTTTTTTGAAAAGAAACCTTTACAATTCTTGCAGCAAACGTAATCGGTCACTTTATTTTTGAACTTGGGTTGTTGCTGTCTGCTGACAATAAGAATACCGGTGTTGAAAGTTTCTGTTGTATTATGTAGAAAATCCCCATCTTTTCTTAGTTGGTTAATTACGTTTAAGCGGTCCCTACTTTTTTTCGGTAAATTTAAAATGGCTTTTACTTGTTTTTCGGACTTGTGTTTTACTAGGAGGTGTCGCGCTAATTTTGTTTGTAGTGTTTTACAAAAAACACAAAAATGTTTTTTTGATTTGGAACTGTATGGCACGTTTACCTTTGTTATATTTAAGGGAGCCGATATTTCTTCTATACTTTTTTCAATTTCTTGTGGGCATGTGTTATTAGAATTTAAATTCTCGCTGGTAATTGTTCTATCATTTGTTGAATCAGGCAAATATTCAGACAAGCTGTTGTTTGTAACCAACACACTCTCTTCAGAAAAATGACTTATTTCAGTACTATTGTGGACATTTGTTACAAAATTAGAGTTATAAATAAAATCGGAGTTTGATATGCTACTTTTTTCAAGCGGTAAATTATGACATATCTTTTGAAAATGTGGCATTTTGTGTTATATCTTCTTCGGAGGAGTTAACTATTCCAGCGCTACTATTTTCATATGTTGTATAATTTGTTACTGATTTTGAAGATTTGTTAGAGGGAGATGGAGATGAAATGGAAGACGATTTTTCAAAAGATTTATGAGGCGATACTAATGAATCCTGTATTTTAAATGAAGAGCCATTTGTAACATTAATATATTTATTCACATGAGCTGGGGAAATATCCGGTTCAGATGCAGATAATGATGACGATATATTTTTTTGGTAATTTTTTTCATAACTTCTTCTCATAACTTTGTTTAAATGTGTTTTTTTCATTTTATCAACATTTTTACGAATTTTGCTTATAGGTAGTTTTTTGCGGTTTGACTTTAATGGTGATGGAATTTTTTTAGAAGTAGAAACTCGTGGAGTTTGTGCTTTGTGAATATATTTTTTAAATGCATGCCCACTAACTATATTAGTAAAATCAGAAGAGAAAGGTGATTCACCAGACATCGTGCTAGATAATGAAGACGTTTGTGGGTATACAAAATTGTTTTTATTAGGGACATACGAGGACGGTTTTGTTAACGTTGCATTTAATCTTTCCAAGCGAATAACTGGTTGAAATTTATCTAAACGACACTTTATTTGAAACAGCAGTTTTTAGATCTCAAAAATATCTCATTAACCTTTCATTCGAAATATATTTTACATTATATTAGAACGGTGTGATTTGTAAATAAGTATTACAAAATTTGGACAAATACTACATTTTGAGGTCGCTTTTAGTTGACGATTTTCCTAGGTCTACGTAGAAATAAAATATATTGTATATAATACAGTAACGGACAAAAATAGGGTCAATATTTACTTAAAACTTTTTGTATTTTCGAAAAAAAAAAAAAAATTATGCAACACTTGAAGCATTAAATTATAAATCCATATAAAAATAATATTCTTTAATATTAAAGCTATGTTCACATTTATCAAATATTTTACCAAATTTGAGTGACCACGCTTCAAACAAGATTAGGTAAAATGTTAGCTATGATTAATGATAAGTAAAAAATATTTTCCCATTAAAATGGAGGAGTTAGAAAATGTTTTGTACAGTGGTTACATCATTTTGGTCAAATATTTGATTAGTCTGAACATAGCTTAACCCTTAAATGCCCAAGGTCAGCGATTTTTATGAAAAAAAAAAAAATATATATTATATGTAAAATGTTGAAAAAATAACTGCGTTTTTAGTTTCCAAAAAACAAAAAAATTTTTAAATAAGTTATTTTAGAAAAAGTGGTTGTATCTTTAAAGATACACTGGACAGTCACCCCTAACAAAAATTATTAAGAAAAATTGGTAAACAGAAGTAGTTGCTTTATACATTGTAGTATAAAATGTAATAAAATTATCAGAAATAATATATATTAATCCATTGATTAACAAAAATTGAATAAATATAATATTTATGAAACATTTATGTACTTTTTGAATTAAAAAATGAATTTATTTTGGATTCAATTCTGTCAAATCTGGTTTCATGCGGGCGTACGATATGTACATTAGGTTTTATATGATTTTTTCTTATTTATGCTTCATGATGTTTACGTACTTTTTGGAGAGGTTGTTGTACATTGCAGGATAATAATTTATTAGCATTTTCTAATTCCAATTCAATCTGATGCATGAGCTAAAATCCAGGTTTACGTTGATGTATCCCTAAACAGAAAAAATTATTACCGTCTTTTTTTCATTCAATCAATCATCTACTTGATTGATTTAATTAATTTATTAATTGGAAATATTTTTCTGTTTTTAATTTTTTTAAGTTTTTAGTAATTGTATAATCATTTTGGTGAGAGGTGCAATTTTAATCAAGTTTATAATTGAATGAATTATTTTCATATATATTTGTTAATTGGTGTATTATTTCTGTGTTACAATTGCTTTTGTATTCTAAAGATACTTTATATGTCAACTTCGACTTTTCATTAGAATTTTACGAAGACTTATTGAACTATTCGTTAATTCAACTCCTCCCATGCGATAATTGTAATCCCTTATAATTTGAGGACATTAAATAATTTTAACGGTTTTATTGAGTCGTAAAGTAACTTGGTTGGGGAACAACTCCCGTGTCTTAAGTGCTGCCTGGCGGATTTTTTTGTTTGGCTTTCGAGAATTTTGCATTTCACTCTCGTATTGGCAAAGGGTTTGTCGTCGCTCAAATGTACCTTTACAGTTTTCGAGGCTTATCTTTTGTCATATCTATTTGGAGTTTATAAAACTCAATATTGATATTGGTGAAGACCATAAAACTCAGGAACTGAATTCGAGAATTCTTACTTTCTATACGAAGGTATAGATTGGCGACAGTTTTCGAAGGAACCTTCTATTGTGTCATGCCTTGGGAGTATATTATAATAGCTAGTTATGTAGCTTCAAAGCATCCCAATATAAAAAGGGGTTTATTCTTTTTGTCAAATCTATTCAAAGTTGTAGTTTGTTTTATCTAAATTTCAGCACTATAGAGAACATGTTTTGCTCTGATGTATGTTGACACTAAATTCAACATTATGTTATCTTTCCAAGATAGCGAAGTTTTATCTATTCCTTTTATATACGCAATAAATTCTTAACTTGTTCCACGTTCGAATTTCATAATAATAATTAGCACAAACATCATATGTAACAGAAATAAAACTTTAGTTGTAAACGCCTATTGTATTTTTAAAGAAACAACCGGAGAATTATAATTTTTAGAGAATTGTCTATTGATATCAGTATATAATACTTTTCAATATCTGTTAAGAACATAGCTGACAGTACGGAAATATTTTTTTTTTATTTAAAAATATTCATAGGTTCTCAGATTTTACACTTTGAAAAAGGTCGTTTATTTATTTTAATAAAACATATTTTTTGAATTCATTTTGAAATATTTCCTAAACGGCGTAATATAGAAATAAAAAATATTTTTTTAAAAAGCCACATTATGTTTTAAACGATATAAAACCAATTTAAGAAAAATTTATCGAAAACTGTGGCCATAGGAATTTTTTTAAATGGTTGTATTTTTAAAAATACCAGGTTCATTTAAGGGTTAATACTTCTGACCCTATTTTTTTGTTCACACTGAAAAAAGAATTTTGCGCTTGAGATGATGTAATATTTTTGGGCTATTAAAAGATATTATTTTTGTTTAGATTTACAATTCAATATATTTTCAATGATTTAGCACTAAGTTTTATTGTTTTGCATAAAGTTTAGTCGAAAACTCCAAAATTTCAAATATATATTCTTGACCCTATTTTTTGTCCGTAACTGTAAATATACAGTTTCAAAATTCTATATATTTTTGAACCACTCTAATATTATATATTAATAAAAATCAGATCAAATTTAGTATTATCATAACGAAACAAAACATCGATTTAAAACTTTCAAGTATTGCATAGCGCAGAAATTCGTATGAAAGTGAAAATAAAATCGTATTTATCTCTCATGGGAAACGAATAAAATTTTTCGTTTTCATTTCACATAAAAATATTTAAGTGGAATTGATACTTCGGTCGCATTTAAATGTAAGAAACCTTTCAACATAATATAATTAAAAATAAATTTTACTTACAAATCTGCTCACAATAATAGATACACCTTATAGGATGATATTCAAGTGGCAACAGCATTTTTACATAGAAATTGGATGAAACAATTATTGTGCCAAATAGGAGAGAAATATGGTCCAAAACAAGTACAATAGAATTAGACTTTAAAAAAAATAATAAATAAATTAACAGTATCTATTATGGTATTTAAATCGAAAACGTATGTTTAAATCAATTTTCATGCATATACTTGCCATATTTTTCAATAATATGTCATTTCCAGAACATATTCTTTACTAAAAAAAAACGAGGTATTTCTAAAGAATTTTCGGAAGTTATCGCCACTTTAATATCATCCTAAAAGGTATATCTATTATTTTGAGCTGATGTGTACATAAATTTACCTTTTGTAAATAATTTAAACATTCTTTAAATTTGACATAAGTGGACTATACGAAAATATTCACTTCCGGAGAAATTTTATAAAATAAAGTTTTTGTTTTGTTTCTTCAGCTCACGCTCACGTCTTCAAAAATGTAAAAAAATTTAAAACGTCAAAAAATTTTTCATTTCTACATTAATGCCAATTGATTAACATAAAATATTAAAAAAAAAGAAAATTACGAACGAAAAATATGTTCTGAATTAACTTAAAAACTTTTTGTTTGTATTTTAAAAATATAGAGTTTTTGTCCACATATTTGCGGTTTAAAAAATTATTAAAATCTTAAAAATTGATTGACGTTGCTTTAAATGAAAGCAATATCTCATCCCTTTTTGTTAACATTCACTTTTAAAGATTTCTTACGTTTAAATGCTTTGAAAATACAATTCCTTTGTTATATTTTTTAATTTTCTTAAAACGATTTTATTTTCAAATGAATTTATGTTCTTTGACATACCCGAATAAATAAACTTTATTAAGTTTCGAAACGAATTTTAGTTATAAAAAATCATACTTTTTGTCAATACTGATTTTTTAACTTCGAACGAAATGAGAATGAGAATCACTTTATTAAATTCTTTACCATTTTTTGAAAAAAATGTTTTTTCCTTTGTTTCATGCTCATGTATATCTTCTATCGATGAATGTTTGAACATCCGGGTTGGTACATTTCGAAATTTATCCAAATTGCAAAGATTTTCTTCGTTTGACGATTCAATGTTTGCCGCAAAAGATGGGGTTTTAAATAATTGAGGAGTTGACGGTGGTACTTTTGAAGTATTTTGGGATTCAGTCATCGAATTATTTTTTGAAAAATTTGATTGATTTTCATAAAAAGTACTTAACAAATCTTCATTACTTTTAGTTTTGTTATATGAATCTCTTGGATTTGAAGATTTTTTGAAAGGTTTGTTACTTTCAAAATTAAATTCATCTGATATTTTTAAAGACTTAATAGATTTAGATAAAAGAAGTGATTCAATTGGTGAGATTTTCTTCAAAAGAACAATTGGTAAAATTTTATCAGATGGTAGAAAAGTCGTTACTGATTTTGGCGAAGTCATATTTAGTTTATTATTTTTTTGCTGATCACTTTTAAATTGGATTAATATTTGCTTATGTAAATGGTTTCGATGAAATTCTCGGTTTGTTATACGTACTACACTTCACTCTTTTGCTAGATACCATACACTTTTATTTTTAATGTAGTGCTTATTTTGCGTTTTAGTTTTTAAATTTAATAAAAATTTCTTATCATCTACAAAATTAAAAAGTATTCTTAATATATAGTAGTATAAAATAAATAAATGGCAGAAAAATAGGGGTATTATATTTTGAAGTAATATTTAAAGTAATTTTTAAATGTCAATAAATTAGAGTTGTTCCCGATAGGCTGTTTATCAGGTTATGTGATTATGTTGTTATATTAAAAACAGAAAAGTTCATTATTAAAAACGAGGGAAAAGGATATAGTCGGTCAAGCCCGACCATATGATACCCTACACCATTGTGTACATTATAATTATAATTTATTAGACTTTGAGTCAAATGTGGACCGATACCCATAAATGTAAAATAAAACAAACGAATACAGAATATTACGTTGATGCTGACATTTATATGAATTTATTCAATTTTGGGTGATTCCCGAAAGAGGGCCTTATATGGGAGCTATGGTAAATTATGAACCGATCTTTGTAAAATTTGGAACTATCATTTATGTTCATATAAAACTTATTTGTGTCGAATATTAACTTGATATTAACATTTTAAAGGTATTTATGACCGTTAAAGTGATTTTCTGAAAAGGGGTTTATATGGGAGCTATGGTTAATTGTGGACCGATCTTTTTAAAAATCGGCATACTTATTAAGACTTATATGAAACTTATATGTGCCAAATTTCATTAAAATATTGCTATATTTAAGGGATTTATGATCCCCACCTATGGTGGTGTAGGGTATAATAACCAACTTTGCCCAACTCATACACTTGTTTATAAATTATGTGATTATCTGTTTATTTATAATATTAAAAAATAATAAAAATTGAAACAAGTAATGTAATTTGTTGTTTTTAATATTACTATATAATCACATAACCTAATAACCAGCCTATTAGGAAAATTCTATTGTATATGAAATTTGATCAACTGTTATTTATTCATGTGAACATAAAATTGGTGTAAAAAAATATAAGAAACAAAATAAGGGTTATTCTAAATGTTGAATTATTTTTTATAGTATTAAATCAAAAACAAAACTAACTTCAAAGCATTGTTGACATCTTTGGAAACTAACAAACATTTGTACTTTAGAAGATGTGAATTTGTTTCTTACAGCATTATTTATACATCTTTTTTTTTTTTTACTTATAGATATTTTAATAAAAATTATGACTAGCACGATGCAATAACTTTAAGTTTATTGGGAATAACATAAATGGAAATTAACTTTGTTTTATAATACAAATTATAGAAGACTACATAATTAAGGCACAAAAATAAATTTTGAAAGAAGAATTTACAAAATTGTAATTTTGTAGTGGATGTAAAAATGCCCTTTTAAAAACTTCGTTCATTTATTATAAAAAATAAATAGGCTACTCGTTATAAAAAGAGATTTGTCTACATAGATAGATTATATACCTATTTTTTCAACCTATTTTTCCAGCCATATTTTCTATATAGTTTTTTACTTACCATTTTTTGAAATAACAAGTTTTTTACTTACCATTTTTTGAAATAACAAATGCTGAGTAATTCCCCTATATGCTCCTTACAACACAAAAACAGATTTCCTTATTATCGTTACTACTGCAAATATTTTTTGATGGGACGATAGAAAATTCACTCCACTTCTCAAAACAGATTTCCTTAGGATCAGATTTTGCTATAAACAAGACAAAAAAAAATCATTTAAAAATGTTCCAGCTCACCTAAATTAAACAATTTAACCGAAAAATTTTGGGAATTAGTTTAAAACATATCAAACTTTAATTTTAGAGGGTACATTTACAACTTCTTTTCTCCCATACAAATCAGGGCACTTTAATTTATATTTCAATAAACAGAAAAAATGTTTTATAAAAAAGTACTAAAAATATATCAGGTATGTGATGAAAATCGATTTCGAACAAAAATGATTGAAAAACGAAAAATGTTGTGAAACGATTTTAAAATTTTATTTACTATTTTAATCGATCGAATTTTATCACATATCTGAATATAAAAAAATTTAAGTTGTTACTCACCTCAACACAGAAAGATCCAATTACCTCAATACAGAGAGATCCACACAGAAATATAAAATTTAATATCCTGAAACAAAATTTAACAAATAAAACAAAAATTAATAATTAATAATTGAAAAACGAAAAATGTTGTGGCATAAAGTGTTACTCTCATGAAAAATGAAATCGATCGAAATTAACACAACTTGATCGATTTGAAAATTTGATTTACATTTTAAACTTTAATTGTTACTCACCTCAATACAGAAAGATCCAATTACCTCAATACAAAAATATCCAGACAAAAATATAAAATTGAATGTCCTGAAACAACATTTTAAAAACAAAAATTAATAATTAAGCATTTCATTATATTTTAAACATGAACTTTGTGCTTTTAACGAAATTCACAAAAGCACGCGGTTCATGTTTAAAAATTTAAAATATTTATACATTTACTTACCACAAATCCTCCGCGATGTTAATAGCAGCAAAACTTTTTCTGGAATGCAAGCCATTCCATTTTACCGTTATAAATTCAGCGTACCATAAAAAACAAAAAGTGTTGCCACCTCTGCAATATGCTATGTATATTCGGAATGCTTTACTCTTGTTGCAACATTAACACTAACATCAATTGTAAATTTAGATCGTTCATGTTAATGTTAATTTTTGAAATGTTTATACATGGTTGTTAAAGTAAATTAAGAGATTATTTTTTATGTGTGGAACGCAATAATAAAACAAAAAGACAACAAGAAATTGACATGAATGCATGCCATAACTTCGAATCTACATTTGTCAAATTCTTATCAAGACACACTTCAAATTGTTATCAGGATAAAAATTTATCTAATTAAGTCTAAATTTCGCAGTACTATTCAGCGCTCGAGCACTGACAACTTTATCTTCACGTTGCTGGTAGTTTTTACATGGAAAAGAACGTAACATCAATACAATTTTTAGTAAAAATTGTAATAAAAAGATTTCTGATAACTTTTACTCCAAAATTTTAATAGCTAATATATTTTTATTAATTTGCAATCTGAATTTTCAAAAAAAGAAAGAAAAGAATTTTTTTAATGTGATGTTACGTTATTTTGTTAATATAATAGTTATTTTTTGAACTATAAGACTGAAAATTTGTGACCACACATAATTTGGAAATATAAACTATATATCATCAAAAATCCCAAATTTGAAAATTTCGATGTTACGTTGTTTTGCATTTTCGGTGACGATGTCAATATTGTAGAAAATCCAAAAAAAAAAAAATACCATTAGAAGATTAAAAAACATCACAAACTCCTCCCTTATGAATTTTCATTCACATATGACGAATTTGACATCAAACAATTTTTATAAAATTGACCCTTTAATAATTTCATACCATTAATTTATTATTTGTAAGGAAAATGAAATTACCCAGAAAAGAACACATATTTATTTCATGTGTATAGTATTCAAAAACGTCCCCTTATTTTAAACTCATCCCGGACAAAAAGTCAAAAATCTCCTAAACAAATGATCATTTTTTTAATTTAATATTCATAAGCTTCCCCTTATTTCAAACTGATCCCGGATAAAAAATCTTAAATCGCCTAAAATCCCTATTTTTCTATAATCGTCTACATGTTATTATAAATGTTGAACTGATTTTGTTCAGAAAATAAAACTACAGAAGAAGCATTTTTGTGATTGTTTACATATTGTTATATTAAAAATGTTACGATAAAATTGCTTTCGCTATAAATCTGAAATGACACTTGATACGACGATGAAATTTTGACAGATGATGTAATGATTCCAAATGATCGATTTTCATCAAAACACAAATTTCGAAAATGTTGTCGGACATTTTGGTGGTTGGGGCTTGATATTATATCAAAATCCTCCTTTTTTGAAAAAAAAAACAAGATTATTTAAAGATTAGTACAAGGTAGATTAAGAAGGTAACGACGTTAAAACAACTGAGAATTGTTTTTGAAATCAATATGGCGGACTGTGTTTTAAAATTTGAAGTGTCAAATTGTTGTTTATGTTTACATTTGTTTTGCTTATTTTTGTGTTGTTGCGTCTTTTTCCACTTTTTTATTACATGAAATGTCAAATGGGTTTTAGTTTTTCGTAAAGAAACTTGTGAAATGACAGAACTAAAGTAACAACTGAGATTAACGCTGATATAATATGTGAGATAACGCCGGCAGAGGAGAGTAAACATTTTGTTTATATTATGTTAAATCTTAAATAAGGGGTACACGTATTCTAATAAATCCTATAAGATATTATTATTTTCAATCAGTTACAGAGTAAACATGTCCTTTTTATTTAAGCAATTCGCACTTTTTTAACATAATTTTTATAAAAATGATTTTTAACATTTAAAACAAACACTAAAAGGAAACAACTTTACAAAATAACATTGTTTTTCAATAATTTCCAAAATACACATGCACACACACAAGCAAACTTTCGTGTATGTGTATTTTTTTGACAGTTCATCTCATAAGATGGTTGTGTAGAGAAATCTCATCACAACAGTCTCATAATACATCTTATAATACTAATATTTGAATCTACACGTGAAATAATTCTCTCAGAGAGCGAATTTTACACTCTCTGACACAGAAATCTTACATATTATGTTACGTCTAGACGGGCTGTAACATAAGAGATGTTAATGCAAAAACTAAATATATCTGGTTTTTTTGGTGTTGTAGTTGTTGTAGAGTTGTCGTTACCTTCTTAATCTACCTTGATTAGTACTATATATCTTTAATTTTATGTTTAATATTATAAAAAAAATCAAAAAGTACCATTATAAGAACAAAAAAATACTTCAAAGTTTTCTCTGTGAATTCTAACTCACGTCCACATATCTTTAATTTCATATTTCATTAGGCGATATATAGCAGCGACAGCCGTTGTTTCCTTTTTTTTTAATATAAGGATCAATATTACGGAAAATTCGAAAACTACCGTTAGAAGCAAAATTATAAAAGAATATTAAGAAGAACAAAAAGTCCCCTCTTACGTATACTCATTTACTTAGGACAACATATCTTTAAATTCATTTTTCGAAAATGATAATTATAAAAACGCAAAAACTACCATTAGAAGAATAAAAAAGTACCTCAAAGTTCCATCTTCAATTTAATATCTCTTCTTCCAATATTATAAAAAGTCAGAAAGTAACATTAGAAGTACGAAAAAATACCCTAAAGTGAAATAAATTCTCTTTCACTTAACCCAAATATCTTTATTTTCTTAATATAAGGATCAATATTATCCTAGCAAAAAAAACGATCAAGAGCTTCCAAAAAAGAACATTTTCACCACTTCAAAACTAGAACAAAGTGCATATTTTAATTTTTTTTGAATGTTCTTAATAATTACTTCCAAAAAAGTGAAAATAAAAGAAATTTAGCTGGAAAAAAGGTTAATAATTTCTAAGAAAATTAAAATTTTATAAATTTTAATGCATATATTATCTTCTAATAAGGCTAAAACTGAATTTTTGTAAAAAAAATTCATAAAAATAGTTTTAAAGGAAGTACTTCAAAAGAAATGAATAAGAAGCATAAAAGAAGAACATCCTACCAATGACAACCATGGGTTAAACAAAGAACTTCTGCAGCTCTTTAGCACCAGTAAGTACTTCCTTCCAATGCCAACACAATGTTAAATTCATGACTTTTTCAGCTCTTTTTCAGTTCCTTTTTTGCTGCGTATAGAAAATTCAAAAAGTGCCACTACAAGAATTAAAAAGTACCACAAACTCCACCCCGTGAGACAAAATACAAAAAAGTACCACAAAGTCCCCTCATATGAACTCTCATTCATTTAGGACTATATATCATTAATTTCATGTTTCTGAGTACATTATAGAAAAATTCAAAAAGAAAATTGAACAGTACCACAAAGTCACCTCTTATAGATCTCATTCACTTAGGACTATATTATTTTAATTTAATGTTTTTATGTTAAATATTATAGAAAACTCAAAAAGGAACATTAGGAGAAAACAAAAAGTACCACAAAGTGAATTTAGAACTCAGTTAGGATCACATATTATTAATTTCGTATTTATATGTTCCTAATTATAATTCATAAATGTCCCTTTATTTTAAACTCATTCCGGACAATAAATAAAAAATCACCTAAGTCCCTATTTTTTCATGCTCGTTACTCTACACATAATTTGGTTTATGTTTCATAATTATTTTACGTCTTACATGTTTAATGTTTTGGCTTGAACTGGTTTTGTTCATAATTATAATATACCAAAATCCTACTTTTTTAGAAAAATTTAAATTATTATTATTATTGTTTAAAAAGTAACAAAGAAAAAAATAACACAATTTCTCATTCAATTAGGACCACATATCTTTAATTTCATTTTTCTAAATTCATGATTATAAAAGGTGCAAAAAGTATCGTTAGACGATCAAAAAAAGTATTACAAATTCCTTTATGCATTCTCATTCAATAAGTACTATATATCTTTAATTTCATATTCCTAAATATTAAAAAAAAATTCAAAAAGTACCATTATAAGAACAAAGAAGTGCCTCACAGTTCCACCATTGACCGCATATGTTTAATTTTATATCTCTTCATCCAATATCATAAGAAATTCACAAATTAAAATTAGAAATACGAAAAAGTACCCTAAACTGAAATAAATTCTTTCACTTAAGACCAAATATACTTATTTTCTTAATATGTATAAGGATCAATATTATAGAAAATTAGAAGAAAAAGTATCATTAGAAGCAAAATTATTTAAAAAGTATCATAAGAACAAAAACTAATATATATTCTCATTCGCGCGGGACCACATATCTTTAATTTAATTTTTCTAAATTCATAATTATAAAAAAGTACCATTACAAGAACAATATTATAGAAAATTCAAAAAGTACCATTTGAAGAAAACAAAAGTACCAAGATCAATAGTTCCTTAATTCAATATTGCCCCCTATACCCAAAAACCGATTTTTTTTAAGAATAAAGGGCAAGACAATATTTCCAAATAGTAAAAATCGCAATCATACCAACCAAAATTATTCCACCTAAAGCCTTTCTCAACTAAAAAGACTTCTTTCAGGTTATGTGTTCTCCAATATCAAGCAAAAAAATGTGTAAGGAGGTTATTTCCGCAATTTTGAAACTTGTGAGTGTTAGCTTCCCAAAAAGGCTTTGCTATAGGGGCGAAATGTGTTCAATTTGACGCGATTAAAAGAATCGTTCACCTGCCGTAATATGTTAAAATACTACCTTAAATACCAAATTTTTTATAGTTTATTTTCAAAATAGCATAGAAGTATAGTTATGAGATATGAACATATATTTACAATATTAGATGTTTGACAATTAATATACATTTAAGTTTAGGAACTTATAGAAAATTTTAAACTTTTTTAGGAAAATAAAATATTTAAAATCTTTTAATATTATTATTAATATCACTAATACATTATATTCTTTGAAATTCTTTATATTTAATATTTACACATTTCTTTTAAATTTTATAAGATTTCCTAATAGCCGGCATTAACTTTTCTTATATCAATTTTTTAATATGCGTTTCTTAGGGAAGTATTATTTTCTAAGCTAAGGAATTGCACTCAATAGGGTGATTATTTAAGCCTTGGAAATCAATTACAAAAGGCTAATAATATCTATATTGGTGTTGGGTGTAAATACATGTTACAGCTAAGAAATATCTTCAAATGCATCCCAAACCAAATACATTGAATTTATAAATAGCTGCATCTTATTGTAAAAAATATATAACATCTGTAAATAAAGATACATTAAAAAATTTATGAACATATATATATATATTATATTTATACCTTTATTATTTTATTAAAAAATAATAATATTTTTAATATTTTGTTAAAAAATAATACGCTTTTTGTTAAAATGCATTTTAGACACAGTAGTACTTTGTTGATTTTATACTTGGTTTGATTTATTTTCTTTTATTATCAACCAATGCTGCAAAACTTTCGCTTTAGTGCTGTATTGCTGTGATTTTTATTCATTCTAGCGTTTTTTACTGAATAATAAATCGTTTAGGAGAAAAACGCGGTTTAGCAATACTAAAAAAAAACTGACGGCGGCAAAATTTAAAGGAAAAATTTGTTAAAAATGTGGCAACAATAAATTTCATGTACGTAGTGCATACAATAAGGACAAGTCTTCATAATATACACGCCGTATATAACTGTCCCCAAACAATGCGTTACATATTAAAATTGATTTTAGTCCTATTAAATATAAAGCTACAGTTAAATATCGGTATATATGTATATATTTTGACGTAAGCAATATAATTGCATCAAAAAAATTAAAGATTTTTAGTGTCCCCAAATTATGCGCAATGCATACGTATATATATATATATATATATATATATATATATATATAAATATATATATAAATATATATATATATATATATATATATATATATAAATATATATATAAATATATATATATATATATATATATATATATAAATATATATATAAATATATATATATATATATATATATATATATATATATATAATATATATATATATATATATGTATATATATGTATATGTATATATATGTATATGTATATATATATATATATATATATATATATATATATATATATATATATATATATAGATATATACATATATATATATATGTATAGCGATCTCCATTCTGACAGGTCATTGTCCCATATGGGGAGTGATAGGGAATTGCAGAATGTGCGAAGATAATGAGGAGCTAGAGACGGTGGAGCATATCATATGTCACTGTCCATGTCTACAACTAAGTAGGCAGAAATGGTTAGGCAGTCAATTCGTTGACGAATTGGACAGTATATCGAGAATAGATCTCGATAGATTAATATGATTCGTCATGGGACTAGGCTGGCTAAGAGGGGTTCGTTGGCTTAGAGCGAACGATTTAGGGCGGTAGCACTTTTCCTTTACAGATTTTTCTATTCTTTTCTATACTTTTCTTGGTCTCAGTTTTTCTCTATCATTTTCCTTCCTGGTCTTTTCTATATTTCGTCTACAATTTCTTTCTATATTCTCTACGAAGGGACTCACAATGGACCTCTAGGTCTCTGAGTGGATGCACAAGCACTCTTCTGAGTGTGCAACTATTCTCTACCTACCTATATATATATATATATATATATATATATATATATATATATATATATGATAATCTCCCATCAATCTCCTAAGAGCCATCTTACAGTCGCTAACTAGCCTAGACTTGACAAAATGTCCTTTCAAGGCTTTCAGCGCCGCCTGGCTATCCACATACAGTGTTACCTCTGTATTCACTTCAATGTTCCCTGCAATCAATTCTGTGGCACTAAGAATACCTAGAAATTCCGCCTGGAACACACTACAACTATCCGGGAGTCTATATGTTTTCCTGATGTTTTCCTCAACTAGATACACACCTGCACCAGTGCCTGTATCCATTTTGGATCCATCAGTGAATATCGATACTCCACTGAATTGTTTCTCCCTACCTGACCATTGGTTCCTACTCGGGATAATCAGTATAGGATTTTCCCCGAAATCGACCTCCGTGCACATATAGTCCGTGGATCCAGAGGGAACCAGGGTATGTCCACCGAGATTGACCTCGTTTAAAAGTTTGGAATGTCCTATTCTGATTGATCCTGTAAGTCCTAGTTCACTAAGTCTAAGCAGGCTCCTTGCAGCCATTCCTATCACAAACTCCTCAATGGGTAGGAGATGCAGAATGACGTCAAGTGCCGCCTGAGGTGTGCTTCTTACGGCACCCGTTATGCCAATCGAAGCACATCTCTGGGCTTTAGACAAAAGATTCCTACGACTTCCTATTCTCATTGCCTCCCACCATACAAGACATCCATACGTCAGAATAATCACCACCGAGGTCTAAATCCAATTTACTACCATCGGTTTGAGTCCCCAACTCTTACCTATGGAGTTCCTGCATGTGTAGCCTCTCCTGAGTGTTCCAAGATAATTTACTATTAAGGAACACACCAAGATATTTTGCCTCTTTTGCCAGTCTTAGTTCAGTCCCCCCTAGTACCGGTAGCCTAAACTGCTCAATCCTGTACCTTCTGGTGAAAAGAACTAGCTCTGTTTTCCCGGGTTGACCCCTAAAACCTTACTAGTTCGTTAAGTTCATACTGCATGACGTCGTTGATTGTGGAAAGAAATTTACCTGTGATCAGTATAACCACGTCGTTAGCATAGGCAACGATTTTCCGCCCTTTTGCGTAAAATTGTCTTAGAATGACATTGACTGCTAAGAGCCATAGCAAGGGCGAGAGAACTCCTCCTTGCGGAGTTCCTCTAGTCACTATCTTCCTTATGCATGCATCTCCCAAGTTCGAATTAATTATTCGGCTATTCAGCATCAAAATAATCCATTCGATTAGGAAATTTTTAATGCATAATGATTTTAGTGATTCTCTAATAGCCTCAATCTTAATGTTATTGAAAGCTCCTTCTATATCAAGGAACGCTGCCAATGTATACTCCCTATACTGCAGGCCGCGTTCAATGTAACTCACCACATCATGTAGCGCACTCTCAACAGATTTACCCTTTAGATAAGCGTGTTGAGCCCCACTGATGATATGGTTGTCAATTGTCGTCCTCAGATAAAGATCGATCAATCTCTCTAATGTCTTCAAAAGAAAAGACGATAGGCTGATCGGTCTAAAATCTTTAGGTTTCGAGTGGCTAGCCTTACCCGCCTTAGGTATGAAAATTACCTTAACCTCTCTCCACCTCCTTGGAATATATCTCCTAATAAGACATACACTAAAAAGCTCAGTGAGAAGTGTTATTGCCGTGTCGCTGATGTTCTGCAGCATGGCTGGAAAATCACCGTCTGGACCAGGTGACTTGTAAGGTTCAAAGGTGTTCACCGCCCATGCTATCTTATCCATCGAGACTATGTCACCGACTACTTCACTAAGTTCCCTATCAGATACACATTCTGAGAATCCCAAGATTCGTCCTGCCTGTGCATCTGCCTCTAAGTTCCTACAGCCTGGAAAATGAGTTTCCATAAGTAAACTCAGAGACTCAGAGCAAGACTCCGTCCATGAGTTATCCGCACGCTGAATATATCCAGGAGCACTAGGATCCATGGATAAAATTCGCCTGAATCTGGATAACTCATTAACAGAGTCGATGGACTCACAGTAGTTCCTCCATGAGTCCCTTTTTGCCCTCTTAATGTCTGCCTTATACCTATTAAAACTTTTCCTGTAGCTGTTCCAATTCTCACACTTGCGTGTCAGTTTCGCCCTATTGAACAGCTTCCTGACGGTTGACCTTTGGTTCCTAAGTTGCTTGGTCCACCATTTAGGCTGTTCCCTCTTTCCCGGAAGTATTACCGGACAAGTTAGTTCATAATTTATCCTAACTTTCCTCGTGAAGTCCTCCACTAAACTCTCAACTCCCTCTGATGACAATTGCCATCCCGGAGCGGCGTTTAGTTCCCTATCCATAATGGTCCTAAAGGAGTTCCAATCGGTTCTCCTGGAGTTCCTATATGGTTCTCCCTTTGGCCTCGCGAAATTTAAACTAAAGGATATCCTGTTATGATCCGAAAAGGAACATTCACTATCTACCCTCCAGTTCGTAACGTAATCGCTCCTAAACTTTGTCAGTGTTATATCTATAACTGCCTCTCTATCTTTAGTTCTGAATGTGGGCATATTGCCCAAGTTACAGATAAAAAGATTGTTAGTAGTTATAAAATTGAAAACTGACTCACCTCTCTCATTGATATCAGCACTGCCCCACTGGCAATGATGTGCATTAGCATCGCAACAGAGTACCAAATATACGCCTCTTCTCTTTGCGTACTTCGTTAGTTTGCACACCATATCACCCGGTGGGTTGGTCGCATCGTAGTGCATATAAACGGAGGCGAGCACGAGTTTCCTCCCGTCTCTATCCTCTCTTTTCACGACCGTTAGGTCTCCATTGCTGAAAGAATGAAAATTTTTAAAATTTAACTCATTCCTAGCTAGTATACGCGTTCTTATCTTATCCTCAGTGGATGGTATAAAAAGTGTACACCCTTTGACACTTAATTCACATACTATGGTGTTGTTGATATAGGGCTCTTGGATGCAAGTTATTTTGCACCACTTGCAGCCTTGTTGATACTGTCAGATTTCGGATACCGGAACCTGATAGTGCCTAGACCAAAATTAGCGATGCCCCCCATAGACTCCAATTTCTTGAGAGACTCGTGGTCTATAGCAAACCTGAAGTCCCTTCCGAGGTTCTCTTTTCAAGTCAGAGAAGCTAACAACTTCCTCTGACTTGTATCCAGACCCTCGCCCTGGTTGACCGACACCGGTTTTATGGGTGGTGGAATCCACACTGTCACTACTGGTCTCAGGGGCAACTCAGATGCGAGTATCACTTCCAGTTTCGCCTCTGGACAAAGGCTGCCACACTTGACAATCGTGGCCTTGAGAAAGTCAAGCGATTTCTCATTACCACAATTGACAGTTTTGACTTCCTTTGACCAGTCCGCGCCTTTTAAGGACACTTCATCCGGCCTTCCTTTCATTAAGGCGATCTCGTCGATGAGCCTGTCTTCAATCGACCTCCATAGATCCGTGCTAATCCTCCCATCTGGGTCAGCACGGTCTATGACAGCCGCCTGAAGATATGCCGGCTTCATCGACTCTTTCGCCTTTTTCGAGGTAGAGGGCTTGTCGTCACCAGATCTAACTCTCTTAATGACTTCCTTTTGGGGGCCCTTAAGATATCCAGTCGGTGTGTGACTCGCCTTCTTGGCGGTAGGGTCATCGCCAGACCTAGCTCTCTTAACGACCTCCTTACGATGATCCTTAAGAGAGCCAGATAGCTTATGACCAGCCCCACTTCCAGCATTCTTTATCATCTTTTTTTGAAGACTTTTAAGAGAGCTGGGAATGTTGTTTGCCGCACCTTTCTTGCTTGTAGAGGGTTGGTCGTCTCCAGACCTTGCTCCTTTAGTGATTGATTCACTAGAGTTGACGGATGGTTTACGATCAGCCCCCTTTTTGAAAATGATAGCCAGCTTCCCAGTTTCAACCGTTCGTTCCGAAGATGTGTTAGGTTTATTTGGTCGGCTGCTATCATATATATATATATATATATATATATATATATATTTATATATATATATATATATATATATATTTATATATATATATATATATTTATATATATATATATATATATATATATATATAGATAGAGAAGGTTGACGTGGTGCGAAATGTACCACATCTCCACACAGAGGCCGAATCGGTCCATTGTGAGTCCCTTCATTGGAAAGCTATAGGATGTAGATTACAAAATACAGAAAATAGGAAAATAGGAACATAAGGGAAAAGGATAGGAATAAAAAAAAAGAATCATATAAGAGGGTTAACAATGTTGCCAATCCCCCTAGGATTTTACCCCTGAATCTCCCTTGCCGTCTACAAGCTCCACGTCCCTAACGTCACTTAGCCCGTCGAGGAATTGGCTGACTGTCCATATGGAGAGTAACTTCAGTACCCCTCACAACGTTCTGCCTAATCAATTCTGCTATGCTGACTTCAAGGTGCCGAGAATCTCAGCCTGAAAAACGCTGCACTCATCAGGGAGTCTAAAAGAGCCTTTCAGATCCGTGCCCATAATATAGACTCCCGCACCAGTACCTATTTCCATCTTTGATCCGTCCGTGAACACTGCACAACCTTCGTACAGTCTCTCAGTGCAGGAACAGATCTCCCTATTAGGTATCACCACTACAGGATTTACCCCAGAGTCCGATTCAGTGGCCATGTAATCTGATGGCCCTTATTCCTTAAGTCTCAGCAGACTCCTTGCTGCCATACCCTTCACAAACTCCTCAATGGGTAAGAAATGAAGTATGACATCCAGAGCCGATTGTGGTGTACTTCTCATTGTACCTGTAATGTCAATTGAAGCACACCTCTGTGCCTTCGACAAAAGGTTCCTATAATCTTACGTTCCAGTGCCTGCCACCAGACAGAACAACCATAAGTAAGAATTGGTCTCGCCACCGAGATGTAAATCCAATTTACAACTTTTGGTTTGAGCCCCCAATTCTTACTTGTGGAGTTTCTACAGGTATAGTAGGCATTGTGGCCACGCTTGAGTCTCTCCTGAACATTCCTCTTCCAGGTCAGCTTACTATCGAGGAATATTTCGCTGAGTCGGAAAGGCTCAGTTCAGTTCCACATAGTACCGGTAATCTGAAATTCTCTACCTTGTACCTTCTAGTAAACGGAACCAATTCTGTCTTTTCCGGATTCACTCCCAGCCCCCTATCAGCGGACGAAGAGGACACCTCACTGATTGTGGGAAGAAATTTTCCCTTTACCAGTAAGACCACATCATCAGCATATGCCAGGATCTTCCGTCCCCTGCTGTCGAATTGACGCAGAATCACGGCGACAGCCAATAGCCACAGCAGGGGTGAAAGCACTCCTCCTTGCGGTGTCCCCCTAGTCATCAGTTTCCTTAAACATACTCCACCCAAGCTCGAGTTGACAATGTTGCTCAGCATGAGGATTATCCATTCGATCAAGAAGTCATGTACTTTAAGATCCACCAGCGCTTGCTTAATAGCGTCAATCTTGATATTGTTGAACGCTCCCTCAATATCCAAGAACTCGGCCATGGTAAATTCCCTGTACCGAAGTCCTTGTTCTATATAGCCCACCATATCATTCAACGCACTCTCAACAGATTTACCCTTCAGGTAAGCATGCTGAGCACTACTCATGCTGTTGATGCCAATAGATGATCTTAGATATAGGTCTATCAGTCTCTCTAATGTCTTCAAAAGGAAAGACGATAGGCTGATAGGTCTGTAATGCTTTGGTTTCGAGTGACAAGTCCTACCACCTTTGGGTGTGAATATGACTCTTACCTCTCTCCACCCCCTCGGTAGCAGACACCCTTTAATAGACGAACCACCAACGGTGCGTTCTGCAACATGGCCGGACTTGTAAGGCTCGAATGAATTTATCGCCCATGTAACTTTCTCAACCGTAATCAGTTCTCCCACTATCATTTTAACTATCCCGATGGCTGACTCTGTGAAGAAGTGCTCTTCCTCACCTGATCCTTCCATCAATGGATCCTTACAACCCGGAAAATGGATTTCCAAAAGCACATTAAGTGTCCTTTTTGTACTTATTAAAACACACTCAAATCTTCGTCCTTACCAGTTCTATGCGCCCTGTTATACAGCCTATCAACTGTAGTCCGTTGAACTCTCAACTCCTCTGATCACCAGACCGGCTGTTTCCTCCTACCCGGATAGCTCACCGGGCAGTTGAGCTCATAGCTTCTGATAATAGACCCCGTTACCTTCTCTACCACTTCGTCAAGATTATCCCTCGACATAAACTCCCTCGGAGTTAGAGTCAGTCTTGACCCCAGATCACGCCCGAAAGCGTCCCAATCCGTCCTTCTAGGATTTCTAAAAGGTTTCCCCTCCGAACCCAAAAAGTTCAGATTAAAGGTTATCCAGCCATGGTCAGAAAAAATGCACCCCATAGCCACCCTCCAATCCTCAACAAGGTCCCTCGAGTTAGTCAATGTGATATCTATTACCGAATTCCTATCCTTCGACCTGAACGTAGGGGTATTTCCCTTATTACAGATTAAAAGATCATTCGTAATAATGAAATCAAATATTGACTTACCTCTCTTATTTATATCTCTGCTACCCCATTGACTGTGGTGTGCATTAGCATCGCAACCGTGAAATAGGCGTACTCCATTCCGTCTTGCATACTCGGCTAAGGTCCACACCCTGTCATCCGGTTTTTCCACCGCCTCATAGGGCATGTATAGCTAGGCTAAGGCCAGTTTATTACCTCCTAACGCCTCTCCCTGAATTGGTCTCACTGAGGTAGGTTATTAATTCGGTCGAAGCCGCTTCAATTTGACATAGCCAAGCCCGAACGTAATAAACCAGGAACTCAAAGGTTCCTTTATTACCGCAACCAACTGCACCCATGAAGGCTATTTCACCCGGCCTGTGCCTTGCCTGGAAGATTTTGTCCATAAGCCTATCTTCAATCAGCCGCCACATTTCTGTACTGATTCTCCCATCTGAATCAGCACGGTCAATGACTACTGTTTGAAGAATGTCCGACTTGGACGAATCCTTCACTCTTTTGGACGATGAAGGTTGATCATCACCAGATACTACCCGCTTTATTACTCCCTTATGAGAGTTTTTAAACGGGCCACTTGGTACCTTATCAACCTTCTTCACCGATGGTAGCTGCTGGGTCATACCCAGACCTAACTCTTTTTATAGTCCCTTAGGAGGACCCTTAAAAGAGTCATGTGGTACATGACCAGCTTTCTTGAAGGTAGAGGGTATCTCATCTCCATGCAGAGCTCCCTTAATGGACCTCATCTGAGAGTCCTTAACGAGGCTCGCAAGAGTGTGGTTAACCCTCTCTGCTCCCTTCCTGGTTTGAGTTGTCCCACTACCAGTCCTAGCTGACCTGTCCCTTCCCTTGTTAGAACTTACAAGACCGCTGGATGGCTTGTGAGCAACTCCATGATTGTTAGCGGCGACTTGTGGTTCCAAAGTACTGGTAGACACGGACTCTTTACTCTTGCGAGCAATTTCCGGACCTTCCTCTACCTCAACTTTAAAACCATCGGGATAAGACATTCCCAAGATATCACCAATGGAGCCATAGGTCCGTTCAAACCTGTATATGCTCTTTCGGTGTTTCCAGCGAACATGCCTATCCCGCCCGCCTAACAGCGATGGGTCCTTCTTAGCCAACTTATTTAGTGCAGCTATGGAGGCCCTAAAGCCGTTCTTTGCCTTTTCAAATCTCGTTCGACTGTCGGTTGCGGCCTGCCCATCCATTGAATGTATAACCGCTTCCTGCCGAACAGTTGTTTTGGCCAAAGGCCTGGACATGCCTGATGCCCCCGTCGAACTCTCCTGCTTCATAACCAGTGATGACGCAGTGACTGCACTACTAATCTCCTTGCCCCGATCAAGAGCAGAGACAACTGTTGTCTCATGTTCTTCATCGGACCCAAGTGTCAGGTCCTCCAGCCCCTCCGTCGCACTGGATCCTACAAGATCCTTCGCCGAGTTTGGGAAGATATAACATTCCCTCTTCAAGCTCTGCCATCACCACATTTCCATATTTATTCTTATGGCGGAACATACTTACTACCTTATATGGCTTTGATGGTAGTAAATCCTTTGCTGCTAGATATGGATTTGTTTTTAATTTATTGAAAGCCGCAACAATATCAGCATTTGTAAATTTATTTGATTCCATTTTTGTTCCGCCTTTTAAAAAGTTTATTAACTGATTGAAATAATTTTACTTCAGACAATTATATTTATATCTAATCTAATTTATCTCCAAAGAGTAATTTGGGTATATCTCTTAATATTTCAAATTGAGAAAATATTATAAATACATAAATATTGAGCCGTTAACTAATTTTAAACATATTCTAGATATGAAAAATGTTTAATGTGAATAAAAAATACTCCCCTTAATTTGTTATTAGAATATTTAAAATTAATCATGACCATACTCAACAACATAAAATATATCTTCATTAATGTCAAAGAACCTTACACAAAGTTATTTTTTTCCATATAAACAAAACAATTCTCAAGTTTATTTTCCACTTTATAAAAACAAAAATAACCATATAAAAATATGTAGATGAATAAACCAAAAATACTCAAGCGCTATTTCTACAAGTCATCAGTTTTTAATTTCATCACAATTAAAAGTGCAAAAAATAAAAAATTGTCTCCCCTGTTAAATTATTTGTATGTACTTTTAACATAATTACATACATATATTATTATACAAAATAAATACATTGGTTTTCAATTTCATAAAATGCAAAACAATTTTTCCTCCTATTAATGCACTCATAAGAAAAAATTACAAAAACAAATTCATTGGTTTTCAATTTCATATAAACAATTTGCTCTTCAAAATTGCTCTTGCTCCTCATTAAAAACAAAAACAACTATTGCCTTCCCATTTCCCTACTACTTGCGTAAATATATTTTGGTCAGATGGCGCCTCCTGACATCGTGAGATATAAATATGTAAGTGTTATTTATTTTTTTTTTATTAACAGCCATATTTGAATAAAATTCTCAAACACTCAATTTTTAAATTTTTATTTAGCATAACATGAATAAATTATTTCTCTCAAATGTCAATCCAAAAATTTAGATTTATTCATGGTGCGTTATTTAAACACACCCTATATTCAGTAAACACGTTACGCTTCCACGTCACGAGAATATTTTTATATTTAGTTAATTTGTTTTAATGGATTCCTTAAATTTAGTTCATTTTATAGTACATTCAGTTAATTTAAATTTTATATATTTTTTTTAAATTAATATCTAAACTGATGGTGGTTAAAATTTAATAAGGAAAATATAAATATAAATAATAATTTTGTTTAAAGTTTATAACATTTTTAAATTATTACCTTATAATAATTTTATATACATAACTTGATAATATTATAATGTTTATTAACATGAATTGTTAAAATTTGATTTTTATTAATTTGCGAAAAGTGAAGGTAGTGTTAAGAAGTTAGTTAAGAAGTTCTTTTTTATTATTTTTTTTATATTGGGCTGACAATCAATGTATAGACTTTAGTCAGCATGGTGGGAGGGATTATGAAGAGTGTAGCAAATTTCATCACAGCTACACTTCCATTACTATTTACTTATAATTTTTTTCGTTTGTTTTATTCGTAGGTTATATTTGGTAATTCTACCTAAGTATAAATCCCTGGTAACTGATCTGAAATATATGCTATTGGGAACAGAATAAACAATTATCACTCTCTCACTTGCACTTGATGAGTAAAGTCGTGTTTTCTTAAATTACATAGTAAAATTCTTATTTAAATTAAACAGTAAATTTCGTATTTTTTCAAACAACAAAAAATTAAAATCAATGATGCTTTGAATGTTTTTGTATTCGTATGTAATATTTTTTGCCGCGTTTTTTTAAAAATTTTGGCTTTTTGAAAAATTGCTAATTTTTGTAAAAATTTTGATTTTTGTATAAATTTTGATTTTTTGTAAAAATTTTGATTTTTTGTAAAAAGTTTTATTTTTAGTACAAATCAGTAGGTGTTTGTTAAAAAAATCATGAATTTTTTGTTATAATCGAATTTATAATAAACAAATCTAATTTTCCACTAAGAATTGGGAATAAGTTTTTTTCTTTGAGCAATAAAATCAAAAAAAAAAAAAAAAAAAAAAATCATAAGTTGAGCGAAAAAATAATAATCGAAAATAATCATTAGGTTGAGTTAGGTTAGGTTAAAAAGGGTGCCGCCTCCACTCAATCAATCCATTGTGAGTCCCTATATTAAGTCAGAGGAGAGGCAAAAGAAAAATAGAGTAAAGAGATAAAGAGAAACAAATCCATATTAAAAAGCGTGGAACCTACAACCTAACAATCAAGAACAATTGCCCCTAAGCCACCTTATACTAAGCCATTTGCCTGTAAACTCCTCTAGTTCATGCAGTGTGTGACTCCATACCACCTCAGCCTTCCGCGCTGAAGCTCTACACAATGACAGAGTATATGTACCACTGTCTCTAGCTCCTTTACATCATCGCACATACTTCAAAAATCTAACGTGCTCATGTCTCATTTACTAGTCATATTCCCTAATCGATACCTCCGCAAAAAATCTATCCAGCTCCGAGCTACTACGAGGTAGTTTATCAGCTACTTCATTGCCGAAAATGTCACAGTGACCAGTAGAATTGGGTAGAAATTTACCCAAGACCAGTATTACTACGTCATCATCGTAGGTTAAGATTTTCCTCCCACAGCGTAGAAGTGACATTCACAGCTAGAAGCCACAGTAGTGGTCAGAGAAGCCCCCTTGTGGTATACCCCTCGACACTAGCTTCTTTATACAAGTTCGCTTGAGTTGATAACACTTCTACTTAGCATCAGAGATCCACTCAATCAGAAAGTCACTTATGTTCAGTGAAACCAGCGACTCCCTAATCGTCTCTATTTCAATGTTATTAAAGGCATCTTATATATCGAGAAAAGCTGCCATGGTGTTTTCCCTCTGCAGCAGAATTCCTTCAACGTAAGTCACTACGTCGTGCAGTGCGCTCTCAACAAACTTACCCTTGAGATAGGCATGTTGAGCGCCTCTGGTAACCAGAGTTTTCATAATCGTCCTAACTTAAAGATCAATCAGTCTTTCTATTGTTTTGAGTAGGAAAGGCGATAGTTTTATTGGTCTGAAGTCCTTGGGATTCGACTGGTTCGCTTTGCCGGCTTTGGGTATAAAAATGACCCTAGCCTCCCTTCTCCCCCTTTGAATATATCTCATTCTAAGACATTCCCTAAATACCTACATCAGTAATGAAATGGCCCTTTCATTGACATTTTGTAGCACGACCGGGATAATACCATCCAGGCCTGGTAATTTGTATGTCCCAAAGGTGTCTCCTTTATCTGATTCCGACCGTAGGTTATCTCTGACACTACTTGTCTGCCTATCAGATTCTATATTCCTACAGCCAGGGAAATGAGTTTTCATCAGTAAACTGAGGGACTCCAATATAGACTCTGGCCACAAGTTGTGCGCACGTTTTATGTATCCAGGTGCCACATGGTCGAGTACTATCGTCTCAATCTAGACATCTCATTTACGGAGTCCACAGACTCAGAGAAATTTATTCATGATGTCCGTTTCGCTCGTCATATGTCCTTCTTATAATTCGTGAAACTATTCTTATAGCTGTTCCAATTGTCTTCTCTCCTCGTTAATTTGGCCCTATTGAAAAACCTCCTAACTATGAACCCTTGATTCCTGCGGTCGGTTGATTTCGCCTGCCAGGATATATTGCCGGGCAGGTGAGCTCATACCTACTTCTAATCACTTTTGTGAAATTATTCACAACTGCGTCAATACGCTCAGCTGAATTTCTCCAGCTTACTAACTTACCGAAGGACTACCAATGTGCCCTTTTAGAGTTCCTATAGGGCTTTCCCTTTCATTTTGCAAAGTTTAGACTGAAGGATATCAAATGAATAATTCATAACTACCCTCCAGTCTTTAACAAAATCACCCCCTGGTTCGCTAGCGTTATACCTATCTTTCGTTTTGAATGTAGGACTGCTGCTCCCTTTGCAGATATGAAGATCATAACTAGTTATAAAATTAAATTCTAACTCACCCCTTTGCCGATATCATTGCTTCCCCTTTGGTTATGGTGAGCGTTCGCATCACATCCGAAAATTATTTACGTGCTTCTCCGCCAATTCCTGTCTGGTGGATCGGCCGTCTCATATGGCGTGTACAGTGATGCTAGTACAAGCCTACTGCTTCGAGTGGCCTCCCATTGCACAACCGTAAGGTACCCACTGCTAAATGATATTATGATTTAGCTAATTTTTAACTAATATACATGTTCTTAGTGCCTTCTCTACCGTGGATGGTATGAACAAGGTGTATCCCATGACTTTATCCACATACCTTGATGTTATTAATTCAAGGTTCTTGGATAAGGGCCACATCCACGTTCCAATCAGTAAGGTGCTTTGTCAGTAAGGGTGAGGCTGCTTCACAGTGGTGCAAATTAATTTTCACCTTTTTGGTTTTATAAGATTTAGTATATCTATATCTGACAACCCCTAACCCAAAATTGACAACGACCCCCAGTGCTTCCAGCTTTTTCAGAGACTCCTGATCCACGGCGAATCAGAAATCCTTGCCTTGGTTCTCCTTACAGGTCATCGTTTTCACAAGTTTCCACTGATCTGTGAGGAGCCCCTCGTTCTGGTTCTCCAATACTGTCAGTATGGTACCCACCTCTAGAATGGGTGGAGGGAACCATATTGTCACTATTGGAAGCAGGGGCAATTCAGACGCTGGTATCACTTTAAGCTTCGCCTCTGGATAAAGAGTGTCACACTTAGCAATTGCATTCTTCAAAAGATTTCTTATTCCTGCAGTTAATCCGCGCCTTTGAAGGATACCTCGTCCGGCCGTCTTACGAGGTCGATCTCCTCAATGAGCCTCAACCCTGGATCAGTCTTGTCAATTATAGCACCTTGAATATAATTCTGCAACATTGATTCCTTTTCCTTCTTCGAAGTTGACGGCTGTTCACTTTCAGATTCAGCTATTTTAATAACTTCCTTATGGGGGCCCTTAGCCGAGTTGGAAGGCATCTGAGCAACCTTCTTGGCCATCGAAGTCTGTTGGTTATTCAAGTCTGTTGGTCATCCCCAGACCTAGCCCTCTTAGCGACCTCCTTATGGGGACCCTCAAGAAAGCTGGATGGGCTGTGACCAGTTTCCTTTGATGAAGAAGACCGCCTTCCAGACCGCTAGTTGTGTCCTTGCGGGTTCCACCAGTGGAGCTCGCAAGCTTCTGACAGGCTGCCTTCTTCAGCCTGTCTAGCACCCCTAACAACCTTTTGCTACCCCATGCTCCAACCCCGCCCCGAAAATTGGGAGATCTTTGAAAACGGCAAAAATATAACAATATCTTGTTTGATAGATAATTATGTGTAGATTACGATTTTTTAACATTCCGTTCCAATACAAAGTATTTATTAGATAAATTTTTCAAGATTTCTTGATGAAGTCCTTACGAATTTAAGGCTTCGAAGAGACGATTTCCATCTCGTTATTAGGAGGGCCATGTATGTACCTAACTATGTTCTCGTTAGAGATCAATTACTCTTTAGTTTTAAGATTTAAATCCATAAAATTTCAAAAAACTGCAAAAGGTCAAGATTTCCCCCATACAAACGTAGCCTACAAACTTCGAGTCCGATGCCGCACGGGTTAACGTTACCCGATTTCTTTTTATAGCCCAAAGAAAGATTAGGTTAGGTTAAATGGTCAGCTGTGAATATATAAAATAAAGCAACTCACTTGGGTCCTATCGAATCAACCTAACACACGTATAAAAGATCGAATCCGTCTGATATCATTTCTTCACTTTGAAGAAGGGAAGCAGTTCTGGCTAGTTCATCCGGAATAATATTTCCCGGGGTACTTGAATGACTCCTTACCCAGATCATTCCAGGTTTGAATGTGCCGCGATCTCAATTAAAGATGTCCGGCATTCATGTATCAGCTTGAATGTCGAATAGATACCCAAAAGAGACTTAATTGGTAGAGAGGTTGACGATCTTAAAAATTTGAAAACTCACTGAATACCCAATTTACCGCTCTTCTGATGGCCGAGATCTCCGGTTGAAGAGCACTGCAATGATCCAGAAATCTAAAGAAAATGTTTTTCCTATATGCGGGTATGAAGACACCTCCCCCGACCCCTTCAGAAGATTGGGATCCATCAGTATAAACCTCAATCGATCCAGCTTTTAGAGTTGGGTAGACTGAAACTGAAACTGAGAAGACCCTGTCCAGAAAGGGTTTAAGTGTGTAATAATCAATAATGTCGGGGAAGTCATCCGAAATTTCCAAAATAGTTGCATGGTCATAGTTCCTACCATCGCATGCACCTATAGTATTGAACCTAGTCGCCGACGTGATGGCGATTTATTTGGCCATTAGATCCACTGGCATCCAATTCATCAGAACGAATAATGCCTTGGATGGTGTTGCACGAAACGCACCAGTAATTAGTAACGCTGAACTACGTAGAACCTTGTCGAAGATTCCGCTGAAGGTGGATATTTTCATCGCCTTCCACCATTCTAACGCTCCATACATAAGTATAGGCTTGATCACCATGTCGAAGAGCCATTTTGTATTCTTAGGATTTAATCCCCTAGATTTCCCTATGGCCTTCCTACACATATAAAGGACAATGTTTGCCTTGGACGCTCTAGCTTGGGTGTTCTGAAGCCTGGATAGTTTGGAGCTCAGTATTATACCTAGATACTTCTCACTGTCCGACACCTTTAGTTTAACTCCATGTAGTCAAGGGTGTGGGAAAGATGGAATTTTCTATCTCCTTGAAAAGAGAACTAGTTCCGTTTTTCCTGGATTCACGCTAAGGCCACTATTTGTACTCCATTTGTTTGTAGGCGGTGGCATATGGTATCTAAATATTTCCCAGGTACAACCACCGCAACATCGTCTGCATACACAACGGTTTTGAATCTTAGGGAGTCCAGTTCCCTCAGCACTGCGTTAACGGCAATATTTTAAAGAAATGGAGATAAAACTCCCCTCTGAAGAGTGCCTATATTTATATATATATATATATATATATATATATATATATATATATATATATATATATATATATATTTGATACTCTATATATGGTAGCCGCTCCAATAGTGGATATTATAACCCTGTTGGTCAGAAGTCTCCATATGATGCCAATAATCGTCTGATGTATGTTCAGTCTTTCCAGAGACATATTAATAGCATTCGGGGTCACATTATTAAAGGCTCCTTCTACATCAAGAAAGGCCACTAATGCATATTCCTTATGCTCGAGAGCATTTTCTATATACCCTACAAGCGATTGCGACGCCGTCTCAACTGTTTGGACTTTCATATAGGCATGTTCGGGCGCTGACAATAACTGGGGACAGAAGGTGAGGAAGCCAAGATTTTACTTAAGCGACTAGTCTCGGAATGACCTTCCACGCTACAGAAGGTTTTCCAAGATTTGCGTTTCGCCTTCCTGATTTGGTTTTTAAACCTGTTCACTGAGGATTTGTAAGCTGACCAGCTGACTAGTTTCCCAGTCTCTTAGACTCATTAAATAAACGGCGGCACTCTTTCCGAGTGTCACCTATTTCGGAGTTCCACCAGTGTGGTTTACTCCTTCCTCTGCAGACCTTAGGTCTGCATGCTACAGATCTCGCTCTGTCAAATGCATTAGTTAGCAATTCAACAAAGTACTCAATGTCCCCCCGATTACAAATGGCCGGGGGTTCGGAAGGAGTTGGGACAGAATATCATATTGTTCCGTTCAGTTTGTTTTCCTCCGGTTCTGAATCGAGTTTACCCCCAGGGCAAAGGGACTTCTATGGTGAAGTCAATGTATAAGTGATAGGAGAATGAGCAATCATTTGAGAATGTCGAGGTATGTTTCTATCATTTGCTGCATTGGTTATTGCGCGAACATTGTCATTTCGTGGTAGTTCGCTGCTATCATGGGCCATATAGCCGAAGACAATATAAATGGTGCCACGAGTTGTCTCCCAGGCTGCTACAACCGTATCTTCATCACTAAAATCAGAGAGAATGAAGATACTAAGTTTTCTGCTTGCTAATATGCACGATCGTACCTTACCTGACCCTGTAGTGTGTAGCAGCGTATAATTATTCGCACGAAGTCTACAAACTCTTTCACTTGCGATCCAGGGTTCTTGGACAAGTAAGCTCCTCTCCTCTTTCAGCCATTCGGAGCATTAACGCAGCTGCTTTATTTTCACCATTGTTATTTTTGGGGATGATTGCGACATTGACGTCATCCTGATCCGAGTTTATGAGGGCGTCTTCGTCAACTACTTCGTTGAAAAAACTCACCCACAAACTCAAGTTTAAGTGGGTGTCCTCCTGAGCGAGAAAACTATTAGTCTCCTTACATGACATTGCTTCCGGAGTCGGATCGTTACCGTCCTGAATCGGTCTATCCTCGACAGACTTGTAGAAAGATAGACTCGAAGCCATAGTATAGCTTTCCACTTTTCTATCGAAGAGGCGGCAGGGACTCCTTATTCGTAACGATAACGATCCTCCTGGATCGGATTCGGAGACTCTGGGTACAACACAGTTCCTTTGCTGGCGGGGGACTTGGGAACTCGACGACTTGTTCACAGTTCCTTGTTCACAGAAGGCACTGGGTTTGCTACTACTCGAGATAATTTCATGCAGACAGCTGCCGAAGCAGGTGTTTTCACCGGTTCTTTGCCGACGCGGGCCAGATCAACTTTTGAGGTGCTTGGTTTGAAGCTCAGAGGCACCTCGCTGCTTTTTCTTCCAGAATTGGAAACTGGTTTCTCGCATTTGGAGGACTTGCCAGCTCCTGCTATTTGTTCTTTATTTTTTGTTTATTTGGTTCCCTATATATTTTGCTCCCACGATTAAACTCGTGTATGTTCGAGTGGTCCATGCATTAACGGTATACATGGACTGGGCTACTCAACATTTACAACTGACCTGTGCCCTGGCGCAGAAAGGGAATTGTTAGCGACTAGTCTTCTTTAACCACTAACTAGCTATTCAGGTTCTCGGCACAGCTGCCAAAAATGTAAATTTCGAGTGCCTATTAAACATTATTTTTTGCGAAAAAAGCCGTAAATAAAACAAAGGATAAGCTCGATAAATACTATGGGGACTCTGCACAATCGATTTCAATGGTAAAAAAGTGGTTTACTGACTTTTGTTGTGGTCGCACAAGTACAAATGACGCTGAACGTTCTGGACGGCGAATTGAGGTCAGTACACTAGAAAATGTGGAAAAAATCCACGATATGGTGTTGGCCGACCGAAGAGTAAAAGTGCGTGAGATTGTTGATGCCATAGGCATTTCATATGGCAGTGTAGTTTCGATTTGAAATGATCAGCTGGGTTTAAAAAAGTTGACTGCAAGATGGGTGCCGCATTTGCTCTCAATTGACCATAAACGTAAACGTGTGAGTTGTTTAACTGCAATCCGAATGAGTTTTTGCGGCGTTTTGTAACTGTGGATGAAAAATGTACTCCGGAGACCAACCAGCAGTCTAAACAATGGGTTTCTCCGGGTGAACCTGCTCCGAAGAAGGCCAAGGTAAGTTTGTCGGCCAATAAGGTGATGGTAACAGTTTTTTGGGATGTACGAGGGATAATCCACACCGATTACCTTCAAAAGGGAAAAACAATAAACGGCGAATGTTATGCCAACTTATTAGACCGATTTAATTTAAAAAGAAAACGACCCCATATGGACAAGAAAAAAGTTCTTTTTCATCAAGATAATGCACGGGTGCATACGTGTACAGTCTCAATGGCAAAACTCTATGAATTGGGCAAATAATTGGTACCTCATCCGCCATATTCTTCGGATTTAGCTCCTAGTCATTACTTCCTAATTCCAAACCTAAAGAAATGGTTCGGTGGAAAAAGATTCAGCTGCAACGATGAAATTATTGACCAAACAAGTGCCTATTTCAAGGACGTCGAAAAAATCCTATTTGTTATGCTCAAAATTTGACAGTAGTCCATTTACAGGTGGTACTTGATGGGAATAGTGTTGCATTTCGTAGTATAAGCAAATACTCACATCCTAAATGTTTTATTGAAAATAAAAAGTTTTCTTTATTAAAATATGCATTTTATACAATATAATATTTAAAAATTCTCAAAATCTCAAATCTCAATATTTTTTTTTTAATAAAACGGGGAAAATAATGTTTGGTTTTAAACAGAAATTCAGGCAAAATTTAAAATATTGATAAATAATAATAATGCAGTCGAACACGAAGAGTAAAATTCAAAAAAAAAAAAAAAAAATATTAACAAAATACAAGTATTTCAAACAAAATACATGTATTTTTTCCTTTAAAAATTTGCTGTATTAATGATTTTTAAATATTAATGGTTTTAATATTAATTTGTGGCAAATTAATATTAATTATATTTTTTATACTAATTCAATGTTTTCTTTGTTTTATCGACATTATAAAATTGGCTTGTTTTGAGATATTTACCCTTTGAGGAATAGCGATTTTCTGATATTTAGTTTTTAATCCTCTTATAATTTCAGTTTTATTTTTAGCTATTTTCAATAAATTTGTATGCGTTATGTTATAAAGGTAAGCAACTAAAAATATAAAATTTCTTTTTTATTTGTCCGATAATTTAAATTGAAATTAATGAAAATTATATCTATTTGTCCAATAGTTTACATTAAAATAAATAAAATTTATTTCTGTTAGCTTCAACATTTTTTAAACATTTTGAAATGTGCAATTTCATTTATTTGTGGGAGAATAAACGTAGTTTTTTGTATGAAATATTCTTCTTGAGATGATAAAAATGTGTTTGTTATAAAAAAGTTCATTATAACCGTGTTTGTTATAAACGTAGTTATTTGAATTGTATGTAGGTAATTTATATTCTGAATTCTGAGAATTAAGTTTTTAAATTTTTAAATCAATATTTGAAAATGATGAAATAAATTTATGTGATTTTTGGAAAAAAAATCTCAGAAATAAAACGTGGTAATAATTTTGTGCCAATTTTATAAAATTTTGTTCAAAATATAATGACATTGATATATATTTATCCGCTAACATAGAGTGAATTTTCAGTCTTGTAAATTTAAATAAAAAAAAAAAAAAAAACAAAAATTCGATACTCTTTAAAAAATGACTCTCTCGAAGGTATCTTTATTCTAAAGACTATTTGAAAATATGTTTATTTATTTGTTTATTTTATATTTACAATACAATTACAAATTATATTCTAATTCTAACCGAGCGGAGTAACGAAGACCATAGCTCGTTGTAGTGAAACAGACCAGAGTCTCTGGTGGGAATCGAACCCACAACCCCCAGACTGACAGACTAGTTCACTACCAACTAGGCCATCGGGGCACCCATATTTGAAAATAAACAATTCAAATTGCTACGATATTGTAATTAAACCTGAACTGATAAATATTTTTAGTACTGACATTTATTTGTAAAACACTGTTGTGCATTTAAATATAATTTTATGTACTTTTTTATTTTTTGTGATATCAATTTTCATGTATGCAAATTTATGTATAAATATGAATTGTTATGTCTTTGTTCTGTTATTGTTTAATAAAAAATTTACAAAAATGATGTTTTATTACTCCGATTTTTTGACGATTTTTTAAAACCAAAAAGACGCAGCCAAGCTTAACAACTTCAGCAGTGTGCTTTGGGTTGTTGTCTTGTTGGAAGTAATATTCACTGGACAACATCAATTTTTCAGCAGACTGCTTCAAGCTTCTTTTAATTATATCTAAATATGCAAATTTATCTATCGTTGAATCAATAAATTCAAAATTATCTTCACCAGCTGCCATGCATCCCCACATCATCACACCACCGCCCCATGCTTCACTGTTGGCAGCAATTTTTCTTTATTAAAAGCGGTTACTGACTTCCGCCATACAATTTATTAACCTTTAATAACAAAAATGCATAATTTGCTTTCTTTGGAAAAAAATACTAATAAAAATAATAATAGCACAATCTTATCATATACTAACAAATCTAAATTATAAGCGTACACTTTTGACATTTGGCAAACACGTGTTTCATGACAAGAGGTACCGTTATACTTCATATATAACACAAACTTGCACAAATTTACATCATCAAAGATAACACACTCACAACAAAGAGCGTAAACAAACCAAATACACTAACACATTCAAATGTTTATGTTCTCTTTTTGTACCTCTCGCTGATCTATATTATTTCACTTTTAACCAAGAATAATATTATTTATATATAACTATATATATATAACTTTCTACTATCGAAAAAATTTGAATGATTTGTATCTGTAAAGTGTGCGGTATTTTTGTTTAAATGCATTATTTGAGATTCATAAATCTTAGGAATGTTTTCTTTATCGCAAACATTCTCCATTGAGAATAACTTTGTTTAATTTAATTTTACATATTATAAAATCCGTAAATATTTATACCAAATTTCGATTAAATTGATTTAGGAAATCAAAAGTTATACAAATATGAAATTTTTTAAGCTAAATTAGTTATTGGGGGAGTATATGTGATATAATTGATTAATATTGCTCATGCGATCACATTGTCGTATTGAATACTATGTACATAAATATATTAACTTTGTAAAACATTTAGGCGGTTCTTCTTTTTTTTTTTTTTTTTGTTAATAAACTACTAAACTTCTAGTATAAAGAAAATAAAAAAAAAAAATAATAAATTAACGCTTTCCTATTTTTATTATCTCAATGTTTGTATATTTTAAACAATTAACACAAAATAAAACTTAATCCTTTTAAGGATCAAAGCGCTATTATAAAATTATTATAACTATATTTAAAAATTCCTAGAAAAATATAGTTATTTCTCTTTCCTAAACCCAAGGTTTGCCCATTTCTGAAAATAAATGAAAAAAACTAATTCTTTAAGCAGCAAACGCCTTTGCAAAATAGCATTTTCTCTACTTTTATAAAACACTAATAGCCATTCTTTTTGGATTATAAGTATGTCGAATAAAATATTAAAAATTTAAAAAAAAAACATTAATATAGTTTTACTTTAAAGTTTGACTATTTTGGAAAATTTGCATAGAAAAAACCGAGCGACAATAGCGTTTTTTCTCGACTTTAAAAAAGCTGTTCTTTTTTAATTATCATTTACTAAATTCCAATAATGAAAACAAACTTTAAAATATTAAAAAACTTTAACACATTTTCGTTTTTTTATCTCAAAGTTCGGAAAATTAGTATACAATACCTTAATTCTCTAACAAAAATCATCTTAGTAAAGGAGCGTTTTTCTCGAGTTTAATAAAAACCTGGCAGCCGTTCTTTTTTGATTATCATTTCATCGGTGCGCTGACGAAGAGTTCTATGTGTAAACTTTTGATTTTTTTTTTATTTATTATTAGTCATACATCCACCAACCAAAGCGGGTTTCGAAGTTAAAAAATCCTATGTGCAGATTTTCTTAAGAAAAAGAAAAAAAAAACTAATTGTTTTTATTGCACATAGGACTTTGGTTAAGAACAAAAAAAAAAATAAATAAATAAATATATATATATATATATATATATATATATATATATATATATATATATATTAAAAATAAATTTCAAAATTTTATATCCAAATAGCCTACGTGTAGATTTTTTTTGCCATTTGTGAACGCCAAAAGATAGCTTGATTTTTTTTTCAAAAACATAAAATTAAGAAAGTCATAGTGAAAAATAAAACACAAAAATTAAAAATATGTTGCGATTTAACAAAATATAACGATTTTTTTGTTCTCCTGAAAAATAGTCAAAAACACATAAGACACCTTTTCCTTTTTTATAGCCACCTCTTTTATAGTCTTCCCTCTTTGCCGCCCGCCTCCAATATAAGGTGAAATTTTAAAAGTTGGACTTTTTACTTTAATATTCTTTACTTCAAAGTTTGCCTCTTTTAGGAAATTAACATTAAAAACCTTTATTTAAAACACATATCTTTGTAAAGGAGCGCATTTTTGTATTTTTGGTAAATATTGGCAGATTTTTATTAATTTTTAAATTACAAAAATTTATAAGATTTCAAAATCTGAAAAAAATATTAATACCCTTTCTGTTTTCTTAACCTCAGTTTTTAGAAAGGTATGACGATTTTAACGCCATCTGGTGATCTCTATAATATCTCACCAATGTTTTTTAATTTACATATAATTTGCTTTCAACAAACTAAGTTTCAATCCATTCTGATTTTTTTCATTTTTGCCTATAAAACGAATCATTTTGGGACGGCACGGTGCCAGAATTACTCTCGCTTTCCGCGGCATGTTCTTCTCGCTATCTGCGACAGGCGGTGGTCGGCCTGCAAGTACGATATTCATACGGTAGATTGCAACCGCGGAATTTGTGGCGTCTCTATGAATGTCGTTCAAAGGTATATACGAGCTGCATTCAAAAGGATCCTGCACATACCTCTGTATATGCGAAGGTCTTTCCGGACATGCCTCAGGGGAGTTTCCAACTGCATGATGTTGAATTTTGGATGACACCTCCGATGACATCGGAGAAGGAACTGCTGTCTTATGTCATTATGTTGTGTTCCTTAACCGATAGAACCTTCGTTTGCTCATATAGGTGGTGGAATGAAGTAATTCGTAGGTAGCTTGTTACAGTTCTTAAGGCTGCATTTTGGCAAATTTGAATATTTTTCCACTGGGTGTAACTCAGCGAGGGGGTCCACACTGGAGCATCATAATTCACCATTAACCGAATAATCGTCTTATATATAGTCAATAAGGTTTCTGTGTTCATACCCAAGTGCTACCGGCTAGCGCTTTGAGAATCTTATTTCTACTTCGCAATTTTCAGTGGCATGAGCTGAGGAGGAATTTGGTCTCCATCGGCTATGACGCCTAGGTTCATTTTTACCTCCTTCGCAAAGGTAATAAAAAGTATTGCTGTTGACTTCGCTGATGATAGCTTCAAGCTACACGCAGTTACGAAATTGTTGATTTCGCTGAGATAATCATTTACCAAAGGCCTTCGACAGATCAAGTGCCACGAGCGGTCCAATGACGTTCACATAGTCTCTGCTGGTTTAAGCCATGTGCGATTTGCGTAGTTACGGCGAGTAATGCTGTAGTGGTGCTATGCATCTTATGGAAGTAGGGGGAGGAGAGAGACCTCAAGAGTCTTCGCGACAGGCGACGGGAGGGAAATCGCTCTTTATAATTGTCCCTCGCTCGCGCCTCGCTTCGCCTTTTAGTATTGGGATGACTTTACCCATTTTCCAGGCATTGGATATGACCAGTTTAAAACCGTTGTAAGGCACTCGACTCCCTGCTCGCCTAAGTTCTTCAGCATCAGCATGAAAATTCCATTTGGGTCAATCGCCTTTGAAGGCTTATCGTTGTTGACGGCCTCTGCAATTTCAGTTGTGGTGAAAAATTGTGGTATTTCCGTGACTAAAAGATAGTGTAGTTTGCGAACAGCACTTCGCTTCGCCTTGTCTCTCTCTGGGTGCTCAATAAATTGTCGGCAAAACGCCTAGGGTCTGACATGGTGTCTGCAAACTTAATCGCGACCCTATCATCCTTTTTCTGGTTGGAGAGATACCGAACTTGTTCATAACTTAACTCAAGTTGCAGTTGTTTAAATGATCTAACCATTTCTTGCGCTTCTCCTCATTTACCAACCTGCTGATATCATGATTCATCTGGGTGGTTCTGTGATCGTCAGGGTTGGTATTTCGAATGTTATCACGCTCATCTGCGAGTCTCTCTGCTTCGGCTGGGAAGTACGGATGTACTACGGAAATTCGACCAGCATGGACGAAGCGAACGACTGCGGCGATGGTTTTGCGGAACTTCCTCTCGCATATATATGTACGTTGGAGAGTGTAGGTAGATCTTTGAAACGGCGGTTGGTAAATTCTCTGAAGCCGTGCCAGTCTGCTTTTTTAGTTTCATATACGTGCGGCGTTCAGACACGATGAAATCATTGGGTCGATCCAGTGAAACGATTATAGATAGATGGTCTAATTTCAGAGATATGACTGCCCGCCAGGATGCGCAATTAATCAGACCAGGGCTCGCTACCTCTATACTTCACGGTGTTGTGGATGATGCATCCACCGTTGCTTCTGGTGCGGTCTTTTCGGAAAATGGTGTATCCGTCACAACCGTACAGACTGGAATTGCTCGTTTAGTCTCCTTAATATCAATTCAAGTCTCCGGATTGCAATCGACGGTGTAAGCGGCAACTGTTGTTGCTGCTGAAGATGTTGCTGTTGCTACGATTACGGTGTGGAGGTGTTGCGTACGATTGCGGTGTGGAGGGTGGAGCTGTTGCGTGCGATGCTGCAGACTTATTTCGTGAAGTTGGCAGCAACGTGCAACGAAACTTTCCGACCACTTCCTTTCATGACTTAATCCGGAACAGTTTCTGAGGTAACACTAGCCTTAACCTGGACTAAGAGAATTCGGGACAGCAGTGCCGAAGATGTTGCCCCGGGATTAAAAATATGGTAGTTGTAGCTGGGTTGACAGTCCGGCTGTCGTGGAAATGCCTAACGTGACTAGATGTTTTTTGTCAAAAAGCGGGACCTGAGCGGGATTTTGACAAATTTTATGAAAAAAGAGGAATTTATTTATTTTTTTTTGTAAAATAGAGGGATTTTCTTTTTATGTCTCTAAATCTTAACGTATTTTTATTTTTGCATTAAATTCAAAATAATATACCTAATTAAAAATAAGTATTTTATTTAAAAACAAAAACTTAAAATTATATAAATTCACTTATTTAAAAATATAAAGTAAACTACGAGTATTATTGAGAATGTTTTAGTCATATATTTTCTTTCTTTCTTTAATCGTATTATTAAAAATAGACCAATTCTTTTCTTAGGTACTCTATTTCATACTTTTCCTTTTTTAATTACAAACAAAAATACACACTAGTGTTCCATGGATTTTTTTTCGAAAGTTATTTCAAACGATGCATGTTGATGAGCTGAATATGGAAAAATATTCAAAAAAATGTTTAAATCTATATTCTGTTCCCTACTAGTGACTGAAAATCTGAGTTCTGATACATTTTGGAAAAAAAGTTTAGATTTTTTGCGAAATAGGTGTCAAAATGTTCGTAATTTTGAGCTGGTTTCTTGCTAACGGTCATTCTTTATGTATTCTTTTATTTAATTTTTTCTTATTTACTTTGTACTAAAAATAACTTTGCCTAGCTTAAAAGGTCATATAATGATCACTCTAGTTTGAACCGTAACAAGTGAAACATTAAGTGGCTCTCCTTTCTTAGTCAAAGTTAAATTCTATGAAACAAAATACCTAATGGTGACCCATAATTAAACATTAAAAACAAAATAAAACAAAACAATAATATTGAGAATTTAATAAACAAAGAAGTGAACGAAAAACAATAAAATTAAAATTAAATAATAAATAAAAACAATAAATAAAAAGTATTTTATTAAAAACAAAAGACACAAAAACAAAAACCAGTGGAAGCAACAACAATTCAAAAAAAGTCAGATAGTAGAAGATCATCAACGGACACAACAACAAGCAGAAAACGAAGAGGCACAAAAAATTTACCCAACAACACAACAAGTAAGTATTAAAAGTAAAAAAACAATAAATAGTAATAACAAACTCTTACTTGTATGTCGATATATTCTGTAGGGTTGCCGCCCACATACGGTTTTAAAATATAATTTTGCATTTTTTATTAAATCGATTAGTTTTTCGACTCATAAATAAAAAATGGCACTCGACAAATTTGTTAATTGTACAAAGTAACTTTTTTATATTTTGAGAATGTTTATTCCGAATCAGCAGTAGAGGACAGTATTCATGCTTTGGAAATTCCTCGGGTTGAACTTCATTCATTTTGGACACAAGTCAAAAGGACATATGAAGATTGTAGGACAAAAAATATGAAGGTGACGAAAACCCTATCAACAAAGAAAAACTTCGTGGTCGCTAAAAGAAAATTCTCTTCATGTACAAAACTTGTTTAGCATCAATTAATGCTGAAATTGAAGCTTTATCAACCCCTTACAACGACGCGAAAAACAAGAGCGAATTTCTTCTGTAGAAACTCCATCGCTAGAAAATAATTATATTCATTTGGGCGGTTACAACCTTGTGACACGGACACATTCTTTGGAGATTTTGTAATTAAAATTGAAAAATTATTTCATTTAACTCCTGGACTCTTTTAAAAGAATTTGAGAGATCCTTTCAAGAAATTACAAAAGTTTCAACTTGAGAACAATTTAATAATTTTTAAGACATAATGTCTTAGAATTATGTATGTTAGAATCCATCGCGGCCATTACGCAATAAACCACAAACTCCGTTCAACATAAAAAAGAAAATTGTAGATTCTTCTCAAAGAAACGAGTCAGCCAAATAATTTGTCCAAAAATAAAAAACATTTAGGTTCAAATAGGGTACAGGAAAATGAATCAAATGCTAACATTGTAAGAGTCTCATTACTTGCGTTCTTGCCCAAAGTTTTTAGAATAAAATGTTAGTAATAGAATTCACATAGTACGAGTTACAAATTCTTGTATGGATTATGTAATCAAAGATACAATACTTTATTACATAAGAGATCAGAAACTCAGTCTACGGTACAGAATAGCGATGCGACACGTCCTAGTAGAAGCTAACCAGCACAAAATCAAAATATACAGTTCATATCAAATCAATCTGTCCCAAACGTTACATCCTTGATCCTAAAAGAAGCAGAAACCAAAATCAATCTTCTAACGAGCGAGATACTTTGTTATTCACTGCAATAGTACAAATCGAAATTAGAGGAGAAAGATATCAGGAAAGAGCAATCAGCGACCCCGGATCACAATCAACATTTATATCGGAGAAGCTGAAGAACCGACTGAATCTACCAATTAAGCGTAATTTAGTTCACGTTACGGGTTTAAGTCAAAAGGTTTCATAAACCTCAACAAAAGCCTGTTTATTTAACCCTTGCTCTAAGGTAGACCCCCGATTTAAATTAAAAATATGGGCACCAGTCTTAAATTCCTTTCCACCTAATTTACCACCCCAAACTTTAGACTTTCAACATTTTAAAGAGGGTGCTAAATTAGAACTTGCAGATCCTCATTTTAATAAAAGGCAACCCATCGACATGCTAATAGGCCTCGATTTAGGCCCCTCCATATATTGCATTTAAAATCCGATCCCTATTGGAACCCTTTGTCACAAAAAACAGTATTTGGCTGGATTGTAGGAGGGCCAATATCTACAAACTCTGAAAGAAAAACTACAATTTCGCTACACCACACATCGCCAAATCAAATTCTCCCGCATTTTTGTTAGGTGGAGGAAATCCCAAAACAGATTTTAAGGAGCACAACTTTCGTGAAAATCATTTCAAGGCAAAGTCGCATAGAAATAACTCAGGAGGTATATTGATACCCTACCCTTTTAAAATTGCGAACAGTTCCAGAAACATGGCTATGGCCCAATTTTTAAGAATAGAGTGCAGCTTAATCAAAAACCAGAACTTAAAAAACAATACGACCAAGTTGTTATTGAATATCTTGAGTTAGGGCACATGAGGAAAATTTCTCCCCTGGAAATCAACAAAACCCCAAATTATTACCTGCGCATCATGTAGTAATAAAACCTGAAAGACTGACTATAAAAGCTAGTTTCTAAACTCTCAAGCCCGTCTTCAAATAAGAAGAGTTTGAACGACATTTTGTGTTAAGTACCCATACTTCAACAGAACTTAGTACTTCTAATACTGCAGTGGAAGTTCTTCCGTTTTGTCGCCGATGTCACAAAAATGTATCGACACTCAAACTCAATATCAAAGGATATTATTTTGAAAATCTGATACGAGCCTTCTGACCTTTGTAATCAACAGCGCCTCTTTTCTAGCCATAATAACCCTTCTTCAACTAGCTGAAGACGTTAAATCAACTCACTCTCTCGGTCACACTTTAAACGACGCCATAAAATCCCGAACTATCAACTGTTTAAAATCTGCTGGTTTTAAGCTGATGAAATGGACTTCAAATGACCCACAAGTCATCCTGGATTTACCAAAAGAGATCTTACTACCTCTCGATTGGTTAAATTTGTCCGAAAACGCTGCAGCAAACATCCTGTGAATAAATTGGAACATTTCTTCAGACTCATTTACATTCACCGCTCCAGATGTTGAGTTAAAGGAAACTTATACAAAAAGAGAAGTTGTATATACAATTGCCAAATTCTTTGACCCTTGTGGATGGATGGCCCCAGTAATCGTAGACGCCAAACTAATTATGCTGGAACAAAAACCCTGGAAATAAAAAGGAACATTTCTTTAGAATCATTTACATTCATTGCTCCAGATGTTGAGTTAAAGGAAACTCATACAAAAAGAGAAGTTTTATTTACAATTGCCAAATTCTTTGATCCTTGTGGATGGATGGCCCCAGTAATCGTAGACGCCAAACTAATTATGCAACAGATTTGGTTGGACAAAGTAGACTGGGACGATATATTAAAACCCTTGTCTTGTCTTAAATAGCAAAAATTTATAAACAATTTCCACAATAAATAATCTAAAAATTTCGAGGTGGCTTCTAATGTGGAAATTCACAGTTTCAGTGATGCCTCGGAAAAAGTGTACCCTGCGACTCTGTACGTCAATCAGGAAATTCTATATTTACCTATCTTTTGGCTTCAAAGACGCGTCTTGCTCCCATTAAGCAAATATTACTAATCCACCTAGAACTCTGTGTATCCGTCTTATTAGCAAACCTGGCATATGAAATTATATCAAATCTCAAAATGCATATCAAAATGTATTTTTGAGCTGACTCAACGATTGCGCTAGCATGGTTAAAGAAACCCTCTTGCACTTGGAACACGTTTGCAGGAAATCATGTCACAGAAATCCTAGATAAAGTTTGAAATCAAAATTTGCAATATGTAGAATCCAAAGAAAACCTAGTCGACATTGCTAGCCGATGTTCTCCGCGATAACTGTAAACCCACAAACTATGATGGACCCTCCATTTTAAATTTTCCGAAAAATCAATGGTCAAAAGCTTAAAAACATTTACTACTGCAACGTACAAAGATCCCTTGAATTGCTTTTCAACCATCGCATACATTTTTCGTCTCTTCAAGTTCTCTCTATCTCAGAAGAAATAGAATTTATCTAAAATCATATCATTATTTTGATACAACAAAATCTCTTTGCAAACGAATGTAAACATTTGAAACTTAAACAAAAATTCTCCTGAAATAGTAGCATTTTAAGTTTAAATCCCTTCAAGAATCGATTGGAAATCATCCCAGCTAATGGACAGCTCGCTCAATCACCAACCTTAACGTATAATGAACGCTAGCCAATATTGTTACCTCACAGCTTAAGACTCGGACGTTTACTAGTTGAATGATTAGAGTACTACGTTCACAATGTTGGATCTTCAGATTAAAACCCTTGGTTAAAAACGTTATTTTTATTTTTTTTTTTTGTACAAAAAACATAACAGGTGTAGACTATCCGCAAAACAATCTGACAATCTGAAAACCATTTATCACTCATTATGCCAAAGATGGAAATCCGTGTACCTGGCCGAACTTCATCGCAGAAGGAAAACGTTATTAAAGTCATCGATCTGATAGTCATCAAAAATAAAAATTTACGACCTAACTAATGGCAAATGTGTCGAATCGTAAAAACGAACTGACCAGAACTGTAGAGTTGTCGATATTCAGACGAAAAATGGGATCATCACCAGGCCTTTAACAAAAATTTTGGTTTTGTTTAAAAATTAATACTTACCTAAATTCATTTCATATACTAACGTTAATTTTTCTACGTCCAGTATAGCATCCCAACAAGCCTAACGACTCGAACACTGGCAATTTTCCTCTGGCATATGTCTAAAAGACTACCCACACGTACTTGCAAGAAGTTCTTAAGCTACACATACATACCTGTCAAAAACGTTACAACACACAGTGAGGCAGAATCGAAATTTTTTGGAAATAAATCTGCAACTTCTGATCGGCTGGTTGGATTTTCATGAAATTTGGTATAGGCGTAGCGGAGGAGTGTACAATGTTAAGTTTGGAAGGGGGAACAACAAACACTCGGGGGCGGAGCTAAGGGGGCTCAAAGTTACGTACCTCTGACATAAAAAATTTTTAATCGGTTGCCAAATTTTTGTTGTAGGCCCTGATAAGACCTATAAAAAACATGCTTACATGTCCTATTTATCTCTTATAGTTTTCAAGTTATTTACGTTTGAATTTTTAAGCACCATAATTTTGTATGTTCTTGGTCCAGTTTTTTTCATATATATCCTAGTATTTCCTACCGATTTTATTAGTTTTTTTTCCTATCTAGTTAAAGAACAAAATTATCTATTGAATAAAAAAAATTGAAGTCGATATTTTTACCGAGTCCAAAAATAAACGATTTTGAATTTGAAAATTCCAAAAAAGACGACTTTTTGTGTTTTTTTAGCCGAAAAAGTACCTACACTCTTTTTTATCTAAAATAAAATTTTCTTTAGCAACATATAATAATTTTACACTTTTCTGAAAGGAAACTTCACAGAGATGACTTTAAGATAAAAAACAAGCCCAATAACTCAATTGGTCATGGTACACATGCTCCTGAATTCGACCCATTTTATATGAAAGTTTTGATTTTAGACCATATTTTCTCAAATCCCAAAGCATAAATCGACAAGCGGAATATATTTTAAGAATCCTCAATATGTTGTTAAAAGTTTTAAATCAAAATCTACGGGCCTTCAGAAAAATGTGGATTCTATAGCTAAAAATGTAAAAATCCCATTTTTGGGAATTTTGATTAGTTTTTTGGGAATTCAGGGAAACCCTACCTCTGATTGAAATTTGGTTAACTCGCTTTTATTTACATTAATAAGATCCACATTTCTTGCAAATTTCATTAAGATATCTTTATAAACAAATATGTTATTACAATTAAAAAATTTGTATTTTCTCCAAAAACCCCAAATTGGGCCTTTTGTTTGGTTTATTTCTAAATAGCGAAAGAAATTTTAAAAATATGTATTCCAAATTAAGCTTATCCTTTAGCATATATAATTTCCGATCTTTTTCAAAAAGATTCAAGTCAATATCATCCCTCATTTCAGAAATATGCGCGTTTAAACTTTTATATTTATTGTATATATGACTATATTTTTACAAACTTGCAACTTTTGCCTTTAGTTTTGCGTGAATAACCAGCCGATCGGGAGTTACAGATTTATTTCCAAAAAATTTCGATTCTGCCCCACTGTGCAACACCTTACTACACGATGTCTTATAACTAGAGAGGCCACAAACATCAAAAAAAAAAATGACCCTAAACGTAATAAGAAGAGTACATCTGCAGACTCAAAGACCGGTGACCACGACCGACCCTTCTTCAATTGGAACATAGTTTTCATTCCCACTGCTTCAATAGAGATCACCGCTGCACATATCAACACTTGTATCAGTTGCAGAGTCGTCACAATCCGTTCATCGGCTATATCCAGAATTTCAAAATCGTTTGTCTTTGAAATCATGTCGCACAATGGCAAAAATAAGTGGTATAACAAAGTGACAGCCTTATTGACAGATATAGACCCATTGCATTGACAATGCCTGATATTGGCGCACATTAGAATTTGAACTCGGAAGTAGTGTTTACCCAACGTCGTGATGGAGCCATTCAATCCGAAGTGGGTCAAGTCGTGGCCTAAAAGTCTGCCCTTGGATACCTATTCACAGGACCAGTACAACTACTCTGGTAAACTGCACCAAGTCATGGGTGTCGGAATGTTTAATGATGACTCAGATTCAACGCAGCACTCGTTTTTTGCTAACAGTCCTTTTTTATGTATACTTTTATTTAATTTTTTTATTTTTTATTTTATTAATTTTTCTTTATTTACTTTGTACTAAAAATAACTCTGCCTGGCTTAAAAAGTCATGTAATGATCACTCTAGTTTGAACCGTAACAAGTGAAACATTAAGTGACTCCTTTCTTATGCCATGTTCACATATAAAGGTTTTTTAAAAAATAACTCATTTTCTCAAAAAAAAAAAAAAAAAAAAAAAATAATAATAATAATAATAATAATAAACTGATTTGTTTTTCATATATTTCAAAGCCAAAAAACATCTCAATTCGAGTTGTTCAATTATTTAACTCACAAAAAACATACTAAATTTCCATACAGGGAAGAAATTTGTAGTATTCTTAGTTCAAAGAAATTTGTTGGAAAAAGAATTTGTAAAAATTGTCAAACAGTTTAAAAACAAAAAATTAAAAATTATTAATGAAATTTATATTTGTTCATAAATTTTATATGTTTAAAAATTTTATTTTTTGTGTGTGAAATTTTTATTTAAATCAAAAGTTTTGGCAAACGAAATTTAGGCCAAAAGGAAAAACACAATAAAATGATATGTGAACAGTGATGTTTAACTCATTACGTTTTGCAAAAAATAAGTCAAAAACTAATGTGTGTGAACATAATATTAGTCAAAGTTAAATTCTATGAAACAAAAAACTTAATTGTTTCCCAAACATACAAATAAACAAACTACAACAACAAACAATATCTTAGCATGTTTCGAAAAAAATTCCCCTTAATGCGCAGGAGGTCTCTCGAACAGTTTTTCGGCAGAAAGTGCGGATTTTAAATATCGCGTTCAATAGCTAACAATGTGCTGAACTTTACCCCAAATTTACTGTTTTAGTATGCCATTTGTTGAACTAAAGGATGGTCCTTTTGGTAATATTTGAAACGCTATAAAATGACTAGGTTCTACACTATGGAGAACTAATGACACCCAATTAGGTGATTATCTATACTTTTGACACATATAAAAATTAGTGCTCTGCGTTTATCCGCTTTGGAATAATTTGCTATTTTGTCTCATAACCTTATTTTTTAATTTGGATACAAAGTAATGTATGTGCTACACAGAGCTCTTCAGTTAAATTCAAAATGTTTGCACAATATTTTTAAGTATCGGAGATCTACTAAAGCCTGATCTATTTGGTGTATAAAATGTCTTTATGTATAAACACAACGTACAGGGTCCTTAAATTTCTATACAAATTTGTATGAAAAATGCGCAATCCGGGTCGTTTTAAAAATAAATTTTATTTTAAATTTTCTCTGGAATTTTTCTCTCAAAATACATTACCATATTTTTTAAAAATTTATATGAATTTCTTAAACAAAATTGAAAAAAGTTTGAAGTAAAAAGAAATGAAAAGAAAATAAATAAAATTGTTGCTCATTTTTCGTTGCCGTCTAAGTTTTTGTTTAATTTAACAATGCGGACTATGTAAAGGAATCCGGCTTTGTTGTGTTTATATATTTTAAATGGTTTAGTTATAGCAACAATATATCTCAACATCTTTAATATTAAAACTACATTAATTGCAATTTGCAAACGTGTAACCCATATACTACTATGATTGATCGCCAGACATAGGCTAGTAAATTAAGTACTTGACAGTCTTTGTCATACAATTTTAGCTAGTTCTTGCTATATCAATTGGTACAAATTGAGGGTGACATCTCTAAATAAATTTCTAAATAGCATCATTTAGAAATTGTCCGTAAAATACCAGCAAACAACCAACCGAGATGATATTAGCTTTTTAAGTAATTTCAAAAAAATATATCCAATATATCTTGAGACTTGATTTACTCTAAACAACACAAAAACTTGGGCTATCATGCTCAGAATAATTTCTGTGCACCAGGTTTTATAATACGTTATAATTTATTTATTAATTTAATTCAATATTTAGAAGACATTCAGATGATCATTATTGCACAAATGTATACAGTTGTTACGATAATTTACTCCCATTTATATTATAGTGTTCTCGTGATTATGTTTTAGATCAATTTTGTGGAAAAATATTTAGCAACTCTTAATTTTCTAACAATATCGGTTAACAAAATATAAGAAATTCTACATAAATTCTATAAAATTGTATAATCAATTAGTCAAATATACAATTTGTTAGAAGTAACTACTTCTTTCCATACAATAATCAAATTAATTGCAAATTTAAAATATATAATTCCTTCCAAATGTACACGTATTATAATTTTCTCCATTTGAAATTAAACCATAATTTTTACCCAAAATGTCATTTTTTTTCTTTCTATTTTTGTTATAACTTAGTAAATACGACTCCGACCAGTATAATATTTTACACAGATATTATTTGGACTTATGTCAGTTATTTTGTGAAACAGTTATGAAAATATATTAATTAGTTTATGAGTTATTGCATTTTAAAAATGACAAAAAACACTTCGGACCAAAGTCAAAGTTTTTTCGCACATTATTTTATTTTTTTAAACTACCGGAGTATAGCATCATTTTCCCTTATCTCATAAATTATTGATATAAAATACAGAATCATATATTTTTAATGTTACTCGTCCAGTCCTGAGCCGAAGCTATGTGTGTGAAGATAAATTTTAAAATTTATAACCCCAGACGCAAACCATGTTAGTTAACAGAGGTCTGTTAACTCGTTAACATAGCTCTGTTAAGAATGGAAAAACTGATATATTCAATAAAAATGGAATTAGGAACACATTTTTGGACCAAATGGGTCCAGAAAACCGTTATCATTAGGAAATATACTCACATATCTTAAATTCAGGCAACTTTATCAGAATTGGCTTTAAAACATGAATTTGACGATCATTCAAAATTTGGGATTCTGAGTGGGATGAATCCAGATTCCAGGGAAACAAGGCAACGTGGGCGGACAAAACTTTTTGGAGATGATAGATAAGGTATTCCACTATGTCCTCCAATTTTCAGATCCTTTAACAGTGTGAGTTGGAAGGAGTTATACAAATTTTTCAAAAATTTAAAATTTGGGATTCTGAGTGGGATTAATCCAGATTCCAGGGAAACAAGGCAACGTGGGCGGACAAAACTTTTTGGAGGTGATAGATAAGGTATCCTACTATGTCCTCCAATTTTCAGATCCTTTAACAGTGTGTGTTGGAAGGAGTTATACAAATTTTTCAAAAATTTAAAATTTGGGATTCTGAGTGGGATGAATCCAGATTCCAGGGAAACAAGGCAACGTGGGCGGACAAAACTTTTTGGACGTGATAGATAAAGTATCCTACTATGTCATCCACTTTTCAGATCCTTTAACAGTGTGTGTTGGAAGGAGTTATACAAATTTTTCAAAAATTTAAAATTTGGGATTCTGATCCAGAATCCAGAATTCTGTTTCCAGGAAAATAGTTGTAAATAGAAGTAAAAAAAGAGCTACTTTTTTTATTATTAAAAGAATTTCATTTTATTTAATTTAATTTCGACGTGAATAAAAATAAAATCCTTAAATTATATTATCATATTTTGCAAAACATTTCATCATTTTAGCTTTCATGCGAAATAAACAGTTTAAAATTTAATTTATTTAATAATTTAATAATATTTTATTATTGTTGATAACATTATTCTTAAGCTTAAAAATAAAAGGTAAAATCAAATGTTTAAATATTTATATGCTAAATATTTATTACACTATGTTGTAAGTGTATTTATTTTTTTATTTTTATTTTGTAGCACCGAGTTATTAATAAAAAAATTTGTACATTCTTGAAGCACATGGATATCATTTGTTTAATTTATGTAATACACGTGATCAGGGAGTACTAAGTCTGTGCTTACCTTTTTGAAATTGTGAGGCATATTTTGTAAAACACTTCACTTCACTTTGAAAACTTTTTCATATAAATGTTTTCGTTTTTCAAAAACTTTTACGGACAAATTTTCAAATCGAAGTGAAAGGATTTACAAAATAATTTAGTACTTTACTTGTCATTTCAAAGTGCTGATCTCCATGATTACGTGTATTTAAAATGATTTAGAAAGTGACATTATTATATTTTATTTTTTACAAAATATGCATAGCTTTTCTTTTTCTTTATACAGGTAATGGTATTTAATGCAGCCGAAACATGCAGGGCGATTGCACTCAGAACATTGAAATGTAGGGTTTAGAACTTTATCACCGCAATGGACACATATTTCACTCATGTCATCGGCATATTCTATTAAACACTTTTTAATTGTTTCCCTATAAATGTTAGGGTTTGGTAGGTTCTTTAGGGGCTTGTCGTGAAGTAAAGCTTCAATATATAGACAAATAAAAACACCGCAGTTGAAGCTATCATTTTGATAGTCGTGTTCAATTTCACTATAATTCCAAGATTTATCATTTACATTATCCAAAAATGTTTGAAATATTATGTTTTTATTTGGTATTTTGTTTTTAGTCGAATTTATAAAATAAAAGTATTTGTTTTTCGTATTCAAATACGCAACAGTGTAGTGGCTTTGATGTATAATTGGAATAAATATATGATTAAATTTATGCACTGGAAGTTCAACTTTGTTTTTGCAGAAGAAAAAAATTTTGCCTTCGCAAGAAAATGAAAACGCCGATTTGTTGGAGCAATTTAATAGTATTGTTATGTAGATATCAATTACATTATTAAAAATACATTTTGTAGGGTCCAAACTTTTAAATTCAGTGAAATCGATTGTTAGGGGATAAGGAACCGACTTATTCTTGTATACCTTATTATATGCCAGCAATATGTAACGTTTTTCTTTTATATCCCTTGGCTACGACGAGAATTGCAATAATACTTTATCGAATATTATTTTTCGGTTAATTTTCCGTTTATCTTTTTTTGGAGTCCTCTTCCATTGGTCTTCCTCTAATATTATTGGCTTTTGAACAGTCTTACTTTGTTTTTGGGTACTTTGAATACAAGCATACGTATTTTCGGCATCAGTTATTTTCGCTTTGATATATGTATAGCTTTTTCGGACGTATTCCGTAGGCACTACCAAACTTTCCCCTTGCAAGGTTACATTTTTTGTTATATTAAAGTAGCTCTCCACAGGACTGTTGGAAACTCTTGTATTGGTTTTGTCTACGAACTTTCCCATAATGTTTGTCCATAGTGGCATGTATGGGGCATACTTTTTCAGTATTAATTCAGCAAATTCTTTATTATGGTACTCATTTATTGAATTTGATTTTTTTTTGATTTCAAAACCTTATTAAATATTTGATAGGTTTTTAAATAATCTTTATATAGTTTGGGGTTTTTATTCCAGTATTCTTATCTTTAATTTCTTCAATATTAAAGTCATCTGTCTCCTCAAGGTACATTTGTACTATTTTCAAGGTTTTTTAAAGATATTTCCACGTCTGTAGTTATATGCTCATTTAGCAATAATTTAAAAATATTAGATATCCAGCTCCAAAGGGCAGTAATTTGGCTTATATTTACTGCATATATGAATTGAAATTTAAAAAAATTAATATGATTCACTTTCGTGAAATGCGCTGCGATATCTTTATAGCATATGCGCAAAAAATGGGCGCAGCATATCTGTATGACGACTAGTTTATTTGTACGGTCATTTTTACATGTAGAGTAGCATTTTATGATGTATTGTTGCAGATTGTGGACATTTTCCTCTTTATTAAAAACACGCGCTACAGTATTAATGGAGGCATGACTCCAATCCATGCATACCCGTTTACATAAAGGCCACATAATTCCATTTTTTAGGCAATAAACTTTGAGGAATATAAAAAAACGCTCAATATCCTCAGCATTTTTTTATAATATTTATAGCAAGTAAACATTCAGCAATTGGAATAAGGAAACCACGCTCGTTATTTTGTCTAATATGAGCTACCATTGAGTAGAGGAACACACTTTTAGACTATTTTTCCAGTTTTTTTTTATTATATTTCCCGTTGCATCCAAAAACAATGTATTTGTACTCATTTTAAGTAATCGTTTATTTTCCTTTTGTAGAAGTTTTATTTGTTTAGATAAAAATAAATATATTTCTAACGGACTGGAAATATTTTGAATAAAAACTCTCCAATTTTTATCGCTTTGCATTTTGTACAAATCGATTTGAGTCTCTTTGCATCGAACGAAGTTGTTCAGGTTTCATTTTTCTGGCAACATCTCGAGATGGAATTTCCTGGTCGTTACAAATATTCCTCAAATTTTATTTTTGGGAACAAAGTTTTGAATCTCTCCAATTTGTGGCCTTTTGAAACTTTAATTCGTATTTTGCAATGATTCGGCGAACACTACGTATTTGCTGACGTTTTATTCGCGTAGGATGTTTAATACTTTTTCCGTCCGACTCAATTTTCCCCATGATGGTGCGCTTTCCAATCTTAAAACAAAAACGGTAACGTCCGCAACCACTATTATAATAAATGCATTTGGCACGTTGTTTTTTTACTCCATACGTAACTGGTGTAGGTAATTGGACAGATGTTATTGAATTTTTTGAATTTCTCCCGAACGATGTCTTCAAGGAATGCTACGATTTCATCATATTTTTGTGGTTCGATAAAATACTCTTTCAAAAATTGAAAATCCCTTTCAGAAAAAACCAAATCTGCTTCATCCTTTTTATACATCTTGCTTTTCTTTATTGTGTTTAATAGAGATGTTTCGTTTAAGGAGGGCGGAATAATTACATTTTGTTGTTTGTTAGATTCAATGCGTTTCCTTAATATCTGGTATTCTATGATTTCTTGGCTTGTAGCTGTTGAAGCACATGGTCATTTAAAAGTTTCGAATTTATCAGGGAAGAAATTTCTAAATTTGAATTTATTGCAGGTTCATTAGTAGCATTTGAATTAGGGATTGTCAACAAGTTATTACTATTTAAAGATACGTTTTTCAGCGAGGATGAATTTACAAAAACTATAGAATCGACATTTAAATCCATGGATTTCATGGATGTATCAATATCAATTGAATTAGATGGTAGAGAGTCGTTGTGTTGTTGATTAGAGGTGATAACCGCATCATTAGAACTAAGAACTAAGATTACAAATATGTAATTAAGTTGATATAGTTAACTTCTTCTATTTTCTTACCAATACTATTGTTTGCAACACTTGAAGTATTATTTAATTTTCCTAGAAAATATTGTAATTTTAACAAAAAGGGTGATTTTTATTATGTCCTTAAATAGCGTTTACCTTCATTTATTTATAATTATGTATAATATTTGTGTTTTATGTTGAATGATACTTTTACAAAATAAAAAATGCTATTTTATTTACGTTTTTAATTTCGTAAGTAATGAAAATTTTTTCCCTTTGTATGCAATTTTAAGTGTTCATATCTTTTGAATTTTAGGTTCGTTTTCATTGATTTAAAAGTCATTAGAGAGACAATTAATTTTCCTTTTAATGTCAAAATTATATAAATATATAAATTTTGGATGGATTTTTGAAAACTTTCTTCCTCTTCAATTTTTAATTTTCTTAAATAAATTTAAAACTTTATATGTAACTTAACTATTCACTTTGTTTTTTTTTCTTTTGTGGCGGAAAGTCATAGTATTTTTAATATTTTTTATAAAAACATACAAAAATTAATTTATTCAACTATATTCGTGTTTTCTACTAAAAACATAAAAGAATTTTTAACAGAATTTTTTGGTTTATTTATAAAAAAAAAAAATAAAAAAAAAAAAAATTGGAAAATATGTATCGAAAGAAACTTATGAGTAATTAGTATAATTGTCAAATTTCAATAAAACATTTTTAAAAACATGTTTATAGAAGAAATTCTGCAAAAAAATGCAATTGAAAAATTGCAAATGAATTTATGCATCTAATTAAAGTAATTTATAATTAAACTGATATTTTTTTAATTACTAAACTTAAAGCAAATACAAATACCGTTAATTTATTTTTTAAATCAATTATAGTTTATAGTTTTATATATTTAAAGTTGTACACTTTTTGCGCAAAACGTACAAATACTAAAATATTTAAAAAAGTAAGTTTTTGTATGAAAAAATGTTGGTATTTTTTCTATAAATTACTATTAAAAATAGTGAATATTTCCATCACAAAAAAATCTAATTTAAGTTATTTAAGCAATAAATCGCTTTTTAATACGAAAAGAAAAGAATTAAAAAATGCATTTGCATTTAATTGCATTAAGTAAGAAACTAAAATTATTGAATAAGCTTATTATAAAAGAGGACAAATGTAGCAATGCATTTTAACTAAATATTTTAAAGTAATATATATTTTCGATAATTAAAAATCTTTAAGGATTAAAAAAAGTTACTAAACTTCCTCTATTGAAAAGTCGAGTTTTTAGGAAGAATTAAAATTTTTTCTTAAAATTAAAAAGTCAAATTTATGGTGAACAAATTTGAGTTTTAAGTAAAAATTTTATTATTTTTTTTATTAAAAGGCTCATTTTGTAAAACGAAACTAAAACTTGTTTTAAAATTTTATATTGAAAACAACAAATAAATTTAGTTTCCCTTAAATATGTAACAAAAGGATATTAACATTGTTTTCTAACACCAACCAAAACTCCCGAACGGTAACAGTTTCTTCAGTCAAAAAATACCTAATTAGAAATAAGACAAATCGCACATTTAAAATTATTTATTTTATTACAGCACTGCAAATTGTTACCAACGTTTCACAACACTGTGGTTTTTTTTACGCACAAAAACAAAACGTCGGCAGAGCAACACATAAAAAAATTTTAACGGTGTTGAATCACACACAAGTAAATAAAAAACAGTGCAAAAAGAAAATAATAACGCCTTTTTAGTCAAGCAATTCTAATTAGATTTTTTTGTTTAATTCCAACAAAACGCTAAAGACACTTCACTTCTTGTAAACTGTTGTATGAGAAATATTTAGGTTTAACGCATTTACTTCCAAGCAAAACAAGAATTTTTTTAATTTTTTCAAAAAACTCTGAAAGTAATTCATTATTACTCCAATTTTTAAAATCATTTAATGAAATTTTCTTTTTTTCTTTCAGATTTACAAAATAAATTTTTGAAAATAATTTAAAAAAAATTGTCTTTATTCATAATGCACAAATTCACAAACACGCAGAAACGATCCTTTTTTATTTTAAGTAAACAAACACAGAGATTAACTTTTCTTAAATTTCTATTGACTTTTTATACTTTGCTTCAACTAAAGAAAAATCAGCAGTGATGTAAATTCGGTTGCTTTAACGGCTTTTAATTAGAGCAGTTGCAAAAATTATGACGGAATCAATACATATAGTTTCAAAATTTAAAATTCATTTTGAATAAGATTGCTTAGGCTCTACAATGAATATCCACTCCCGGTTCTAGCCTATAAACTTTTATAATAAGAGTCAATATTTTTATGAGTATATGTATATTTTATATATTTTATTTACATTAAATTGTATGTTTATATATCAAATACACATTTTCGAAATACCTTTTACACTAATATATATAAAAAGCAATATAATTATTATTTTTTCTTTATTAAGTAATTTTAGAGGGAAGTCTGGTCCATGTAAAATAAAATACAAACAGAACTTTACTTTGCAATTATGTTCTATATTTTAAATTTTTGAAAAATTTGTACAACTCCTTCCAACTCACACTGTTAAAGGATCTGAAAAGTGGAGGACATAGTGGGATGATTTACCTATCATCTCCAACTCCCCACTCAGAATCCCAAATTTTAAATGTTTGAAAAATTTGTATAACTCCTTCCAACACACACTGTTAAGGGATCTGAAAAGTGGAGAACATAGTGGGATACCTTATCTATCATCTCCAAAAAGTTTTGTCACCCACATTGCCTTGTTTCCCTGGAATCTGGATTTATCCCACTCAGAATCCCAAATTTTAAATTTTTGAAAAATTTGTATAACTCCTTCCAACACACACTGTTAAAGGATCTGAAAAATGGAGGACATAGTTGGATACCTTATCTATCACGTCCAAAAAGTTTTGTCCGCCCACGTTGCCTTGTTTCCCTGGAATCTGGATTCATCCCACTCAGAATCCCAAATTTTAAATTTTTGAAAAATTTGTATAACTCCTTCCAACTCACACTGTTAAAGGATCTGAAAAGTGGAGGACATAGTGGGATACCTTATCTATCATCTCCAAAAAGTTTTGTCCGCCCACGTTGCCTTGTTTCCCTGGAATCTGGATTCATCCCACTCAGAATCCCAAATTTTAAATTTTTGAAAAATTTGTATAACTCCTTCCAACTCACACTGTTAGAGGATCTGAAAAGTGGATGACATAGTAGGATACCTTATCTATCACCTCCAAAAAGTTTTGTCCGCCCACGTTGCCTTGTTTCCCTGGAATCTGGATTCATCCCACTCAGAATCCCAAATTTTAAATTTTTGAAAAATTTGTATAACTCCTTCCAACTCACACTGTTAAAGGATCTGAAAAGTGGGGGACATAGTGCGACACCTTATCTATCATCTCGAAAAAATTTTGTCCGCCCACGTTGCCTTGTTTCCCTGGAATCTGGATTCATCCCACTCAGAATCCCAAATTTTGAATGATCGTCAAATTCATGTTTTAAAGCCAATTCTGATAAAGTTGCCTGAATTTAAGATATGTGAGTATATTTCCTAATGGTAACGGTTTTCTGGACCCATTTGGTCCAAAAATGTGTTCCTAATTCCATTTTTATTGAATATATCAGTTTTTCCATTCTTAACAGAGCTATGTTAACGAGTTAACAGACCTCTGTTAACTAACATGGTTTGCGTCTGGAGTTATAAATTTTAAAATTTATCTTCACACACATGCCGAAGCTAAACCATATGAATTGGACGAAATAAATATTAACATTTAGATTTAAGATTTGATTACTTACTTATTGCTAGTTCACTTTAATTTTCTGAAAATTCAATAAATAAATGTATAAATAAATAAAATCATTTTAAAATGAATAACTTTGTAACAAAAAAATTATTAAAGTTTTAAGTTTCAGGATGTATAAGTTCTTTAAGGCATAGGTTGTAGAACATAAATTCTTATGCAGGTTATAGCCAATATTCCAGGAACTAAAAATAATATAATAAAATTGTTTTGCCTGTTCAACAACATTTTTAATTTTATAACTTAGATTCACAAGAAATATATATTTTTGAATGAAATTTATATACATATTTCTGTAAAAATTTATTTGGATTTTAAATTTAAACTACTTAATAACGTTAAAACAACTAAAACACTAATATCGTGTAAATGATCCTTTAAAGTAGTATAATTAACACTCGAAAGTTGCAACACTTATTTTATTTACAAAAATCTTAATATATATTTTTACCTTCTATTTCGGTTTATCAAATGTGGCATATAACTTTTTTAATATTTTAATGATGCTGAAATCTTAATCTTTTCAGCGAAACCAATATCTTGTTATAAAAACATACCTTTTAGTTACAGCCGCAAAACCTCCTTCTTTGCCCCAATGCACAGTAGCCACAATACGATTTTTTGGAAATAAATCTGTAACTTTTGAACTACTAGATGTATTTGAATGAAATTTCACGTGGCCAATCCTGAGTAATATTCCAATTAATTTGGAGGAACACAGGTTCTCCACAAAAAATACGCTTAGATGTGTGGAATATCTTTTATTTTAAGAGATATTTAAGCCGAAGTAAAATTTTGACCCATTTTTGGAAATGTTTTTTTAGTTTTTTTTTTTTAACTCGGCGGGCCCAATTTGAGTTCTAAAATTTCCTAAAATATTCTCTGGATCCTATACAAAATTCTAAGTAATGTTAGTGCAAGAATTATATACCTATGTGGTTCCGAAAAAAGGTTATATTATTTTGAAAAAAAGATTTTTAAAAAATTGTGATTTCTTGCGATTTTTCTCAAAAAGGCGATATTTTTTCACTTTAAAATGCATTATTTTTCTCTGAACCATAATTTTTTTTTTTTTGTTTATAAAAGAATGCTTAACGTAAATGCATGTAAAGCAATTCCGAAGGCGTTTGGAGTGACATTCTCCCCGCTGGCCCTATCAGAATTTCGTTAATTTTAGTTTTTTGTTTTTTATTTATTTGTGGAGCTGAAAAATGTCGAAACTGAAATTAAAAAAAATACTTTGAATATGTTCGCTAAACCCAAATAATAATTAATAAGTCGCGCCTCTGATAACCACTTTACTGCAAAAAGTCAAGTTTCCCACGAATTGGGATTTTGAGTATTTCGGATTAAAAAATTGGGAATCTATTTATGTTCTTGTTTTAAGGACAACTTTTTTATATTATGCTAAAATTCCATAATGATAGCTTTATTTACATAGATTTTATTTAAGTTGAAATATTAATTTTTTTTTACAAAATAACACTAAACATCAAAATTTTACGTTTTTTGATAAATTTAATGGAAATTTTCAAGTTATAACCTTTCCAATAATACTAAATACTTGCATTAATAGTTTGCACTTTTGAACCGTTAAATATATTTCAATGAAATTTCACTGTTATTGCTGATGTATTTTCCAAATGTTTTGGAAGAGCACAATTTTCTAGCCGGTCTCGGGACAGGGGGAGGACCTCCAAAATTGGCCACCTCATCCCCAAGTCGAAAAATTATTTAAATACCTTCACCAGCTTCTGAGTTTTCTGAAGATGAGGCGAGAGCGCTTATACTGGAGTTAGGACTAAGCAAAAACAAATATATAAAATTGCTTTACTCGATTAAGGACACCCAATTCTGCCATGATACAAAGATATACTGAAAAAATATTATTCCACCATCTAGTGAAATAGACAATGAAAGAGCATTTATTGACTTGTCCCTGTTACTTAAAATACCGCTTCAAGGCTTCACAACATTTTCGAAAATCGAGGCATTGGTAAATTTGGTAAATTGTATCAGACGTTAACAACAAATGGGGATGTGATGGATTACCAGCATTATCAGAGTACAAACCAGCTTCATCAGAGGAAAGTTATATAGACTACAAAAGTGTTTTTATGACATGGCTGGTTCCACTACATTTAAGAAAGGACCCAACTCCATGATCAAAGGTATATTGGTTTCAGCATATAAAAGATTTCAATATATAAAAGAAAGCAAACAATGCACACAAAACTCTGTTGATACAATTAAATAATCAACTGAAAATTTAAGTCCGGTTTGCATTGAAATATATGGCTATTATATCAACGTACATTTTGAACTTCAGTTAACAATAACTGATGGAAAGATATGTAATGCCATTACGAATAGTGATTCGGCCTGGACATGCCCTTCATGTGGATTGAAAATTTTCACAAGCAGACAACTTTACAAATATTAATAAAGATTTTCTAAACTTTGGTATATCTCCCGAGTTCAAATTGAATTTAAAAAGACTACTGGTCTGTATATAGATATACCACTCTTCGGCTATAGGAGTACAAATGATGGCAACACGGAAAGGAAATTCTTTGAAAACTATGAAATTACGTCTCAAATTACTGCAATTGATGTGAACTTCTTAAAACGTTTCATGTAATATTGAGAGCAGTTAATAGAGAGCATTATATAAATGCAGAAAAAATTTAGTTATTCACCACAGATACTTTAAAACTTTTGCGATAATTATATGAATGGAAGAAATTAGCACCCAGTGTTCACAAAATACTTGGTATCAAACATACTATCACTATCTGAATTAACAGAAGAGCCACAGTAGGCCAGAAACTATGACTTCAAGCACATTCAACTATTTAATAGAAGAAAAAGTTCTAGAATATGTCAAAACCAGGCTCTTTTGAATTACGTTTTATTTTTTCCGTTCCTGCTTTAACATCGATAAGAAATAATTGGAGTACTAACAATAATGTTATATACGAAAACTATGATATTCAGGAGGATCTTATTACATCCGATGTAAATAAATATTTTATTGAAATAAAATAAAATACACTGAAATAAATAAAATATACTTTTTATGTTTTTTTTTTTATTAAGAACAGTTATTTTAAGCAATATAAACCTAAGGCTAATAAGTTACTAATATACCGGGTCACCAATTTCGGAGATAATACACCCTGCCCCGTGACCAGCTAGAGACTTGTGTTCCACCAAAACAGTTGGAAAATACCTCAGCAATAACTATGTGAAATATATTCATTGAAATATATTTAACGGCTCAAAAGTTACACAAAGTTATTAAAAAAATTGAAACAGTCAGAGTTTCTGGCCTCCTGTGCTGTGCCTCTTCTGATAATTCACATAGTGACGGTTAGGTTATTAGGGCAGCTGTACAGAGACAGCATACTTGGGTCTATTTTGGTCCCATTGTGAAACCCTGACGGATCATGTATTTCTACCTCACATGTCCACTCCAACGTTCGAAGCGAACCAACCGACGCATGTATGTAAGAGCTGATCCATCTAACATCGATATCAGATAGATCTGACAACACATGCATAAACCGACTACCAAAATTGGAAGTCCTAATCCCGGCAAGAGTGGGACAGTGACATAAAAGATGCTCCACCGTCACCTCCTCTTCCTCATCCCGACAACTTCTACAAAAGTCGTTAAAAGGGAGCTCTAGTCTCCTAGCATGCGCACCAGCAATCCAGTGCCCTGTAACCACGGCTACCAGAGTTCTCAGCCGATGCCTCGATAGTTCCATGATGAAGTTAGATCGACATTCATCATAATGGGGCCATAATTGCCTCGAGGTTGAGCATGTGATTCATTTGTCTACCTATCCTGTGCAATCCTCAATAAGTCCCGCAGAATTATTGATCTGCAGGCCGAAAGCGGTACTCCAATCAGTTGATCCGTATCTTCATCTCGAAGAAGGGATCCATCTTTGGCTAGTGTATCCGCAATAAAATTACGCGGGGTTCTTGAATGACCCCTAATCCAGACCAGCTCCAGGTTAGAATGTCTCGCCATTTTGTTCAGAGATGTACGGCATTCATGTACCAATCTGGATGTCGAAAAGACACCTGAGAGCGTTTTGATCGCGGCTTTACTGTCTACAGATTTGGATATCCACTCCGAATACCCTATAGTACATTAACCAGTTCGCCGCCCTAATTATGGCCGAGATCTCTGCTTGAAGAATGTAGCAGTGATCTGGCAATTTAAATGAAATTTTTTTGCTATAAGCGGGAATATAGAAACCCCCCAACTCCATCATCAGATTTGGACCCATCAGTATAAACCTCAACTGAACCAGCCCTTAATACTGGGATAGTTGATATTGATACTGAGAAGTCACTGCCAAGAAAGGGTATGGGGATACAAAAATCGATATTTCTAGGAATGCTATTAAGGAATCCCAGAATGGTAGCATGGCCGAAACTGCTATCGTTCCGCGATAAACTATGCAGAATTCTAACAAAAACTTGAATATGGCTATGGATTTCTCCATAGCCCTCCACCGTGTCGAAGAGCCATTTCATATTCCCGGGATTTATTCTCCAAAACTTACCGATGGCCTTCCTACACATATAAAGGGCAATACCGGCGTTTGTGGCTCTTGCCCGTGTATTTTGGAGCCAGGATAGTTTGAAGTCCAGTATAATCTCTATGTACTTCGCACTATCCGACACCTTTAATTCAACTCCGTTTGGGCGTGGTAGTATGAAAGATGGAATCTTGTATCTTCTAGAAAAGAGTACAAGTTCCGTTTTTCCTGAATCCACGATAAGGCCACTGACTGTACTCTACGTACTAATTAGACCCATAGCAGTTTGCAGGCGGTGAGACATAGTATCCAGATATTTCCCAGATACAGTCACCGCAACATCGTCCGCATTAGCAACAGTATTAAACTTCAGTGAATCAAGTTCCCTGAGCAATGAGTTAACGGTGATATTCCAGAGGAGTGGAGATACAACTCCTACTTGCGGAGTACGCCTGCTTGCTACCCTGTAGATGGTAGACGCACCCATACTGGATATTATAACCCTATTGGTTAGAAGACTCCATATGAGGCTAATGATGTACTGATAAATGTTCTGTCTTTCCAGGGACAATTTGATTGCCTCCAGAGTCACATTATTAAAGGCCCCTTCTATATCAAGGAATGCCACTAATGTATACTCCTTATACCAGAGAGCTTTTTCAGTATACCCTACTAGCGAATGTAATGCAGTCTCAACAGATTTGACCTTCATATAAGTATGTTGAGACGCTGATAATAGGCAAGGATTGATCGATTAACCTTTCCAGTGTCTTCAAGAGGAAGGACGACAGACTGATAGGTCTGAAATCCTTGGGTCTTGTATGTGAGGTTTTACCACCTTTAGGGATAAAGTCTACTGTATATCTAGTCCATGACTTAGGGATATACGCACATGACAAGCATGCTGAGCAAATCCGAGTTAGACATGGGACTATTAAATCCGCACTATACTGCAGGTTAATGCCATCAGGGCCCGGTGGTTTAAACGGGGCAAAGCTTTTCAGAGCCAATTTCAGTTCACTATCCCTTATGGGAATAGGAATATAATTTTTAACCTCTGAAGATATTGCAGATGAAACTTGGAACAGTAGGTGATGATGCCAGAATTTTGCGAAATCGACTGGTCTCGGAGTGGCTTTTTACGCCGCTACAGAAAGCTCTCCAGGATTTACGTTTCGCATTTTTTATCTGGTTTTTAAACTTGTTAACTGAGGACTTGTAGGTAGACCAGTCTCCTAGTCTCTTGGCCTCATTAAATAGACGGCGAAATTCTTTACGAGAGACGTCTATCTCGGAGTTCTACTAATGTAGTTTACTCCTACCCCTGCAGATTGTGGGTCTGCATGCAACAGAAGTCTCCGTATTAAAAGCGTCCGTTAGCGTCTTGACATAGAATTCATTATCATCGCAACCGTTGATGGTCGAGGGATTTGGGAGAAGTTGGGACAGGATATCTTGTTGTACTGTCCAGTTTCTCTTCCTCCTGTTTTGAAATGGCTTAGCCCTAGGTAAACAGACTTCCAAATTGAAGTCAATGTACAAGTGATCAGAGAATGAACACTCATTGAAGACCCTCCAATCCCTAATCACATTAAAGTGCCTAATACTGACTAGTGTAATATCGAGAACCTCCCTTCTATTAGTCACTACAAAGGTCGGTTCCTTACCAGTGTTCAGAATATCTAAACTACTACAAAGAATAAAATCTAATAAAGACTCACCCCTTGTATTTATCACGGAGCTTCCACAAACGGCACGATGGGCTTTGGCGTCAGCTTCAATTATGAGCGGTATATTTTTTGCTCTAGCCGCCTTTGTTATCTCGCGAACCTTAGTTGGTGGTGGTTCGCATTGCTCATGGGCCATATAACTGGAGACAATGTACATAGTTCCAGAGGCAGTCTCCCAGGCCCCTGCTACAGTGTCCTCATCACTGAAATCAGAAAGAATGAAGATACTGAGTTTCTTGCTTACTACTATACAAGATCGTATTTTACCTGATCCCGTAGCGTGTAACAGCTTAAATTTGTTCGCACGTAGTCCACAAACCTTATCGCCAACGATCCATGGTTCCTGGACTAGCGCTAGCTCATCTCCTCTTTCTACCATTCGGAGGAGCAACACAGCAGTGGCTGCTTTACAATGGTGAAGATTAACTTGCGTAATCTTCACCATATGTGTCCTTTGGGATGATTGTGATGTTGACGTCATCTTGGTCGGAGTGCGTGTCCTCTTGAGCAAGAGAACTAGTAGTCTCCCCACAAGACATTACTTCCGGAGTTTGATCGTTATCGATCTTAACCGGTCTGTCTGTCATCCCCTCGGTAGACTTGTGGGAAGATAGACTCAAAACCGTAATAGATCTTCCCACTTTTCTCACGAAGCGATGGCAGTGACTCCTTGTTCATAACGATCACAACCTTCTTGGATGCTCCGTCGGATTCGGAAATTCTGGTCAACTTCCAGTTGCCTTTAGGGTTCTCAGGGTTTCCGACCCGAACGAGTTCCAATATCTCCTCCTTTTTGGATGGTATGTCCGGTAGTCGACTTGGGATCTTTTCAATGGAAACCACGTCCAGTCTAGCACCTTCCCATAGCCCATCCAAAATAGCGATCGCCTGCTTCAGGAGCAGTTCCGATCGTTCGTTTGAGCAGGCCATTGACTTTACATGTTTAAGGTATCATCCGGCATCATCACACTGGGGGGAGGGTCCGGGGTTCTCTTGCAGAACCTTCCAGAAGACTCCTTACGCACTATATCCCAGTTTGTGTGAGATATAGTGCGTAGTGCATAGTAATAGCATGATTGATTCCAAAACCTGGCGATCGTGTTGAAGTAATTTGTGAACAGTGGGTGCTAATTCCTTCCATCCAAATGAAGATCGCAAAAGTTTTAAGGTATATGTGGTGAATAACTCAATTATTTCTGCATTTATATGATGCTTGCTACTAACTGGTCTCAATATCACATGACATCTTCGAAGATGTTCCACATCAATTATAGTAATTTGAGACGTAATTTCATAGTTTTCAAAGAATCTCCTTGCAGTGTTGCCATCATTTGTGCTCCCAAAGCCGACGAGTGGTTTATCTATATTCAGACCAGTCGTTTGTTTAAATTCAATTTGAATTCGCCTTTTTTTCATCTGCTCTCATTTTCATAAGTTCCTTGTTGTTCCTAACACTTTTTTGTTGGTTTCCAGTCATACTTCTACATTTGAGATCATACGGTATTCCAAAAAGCGTATACGGGTATGTAGGGAAGATATACCGAAGTTTAGGGCATTTTCATTAATACTTGTAGAGCTGCCTGTGGGAGTTTGTGAAAATTGTCATTTTTTCAACCCACATAAAGGGCTGAATCAGTACTCGCAATTGCATTGCATACCTTTCCATCATTTTCATTGTTAATTGAAGTTCAAAGTTTACGTTGATATAATAGCCATATATTTCAATGCAAACCGGACTTAAATTTTCAATTGCTTGTTTGATTATATCAACCCAATTTTGTGTGCATTATCTACTTTCTTTTATATATTGAAACTTTATTGGTCTGCAATATACCTTTGATCATGGAGTTGGGTTTTCCTAAACATGTTGACGTATATGTTTAGGACATATATATATGGTATATGGTTCATTTAAATTCTTTCTTAAGCGTAGTGGAACCGGCAATGCCATAAAGACACTTTTGTAGTCTGTACAACTTTCCCCTGATGTATCTTGTTTGTACTCTGATAGTGCTGACAATCCATCACATCCCCGTTTGTATATTAATGTCAGATCCGATTTATCAAGTTCCAATGCCTCGTTTTTCGAAAATGTTGACAGAAGCCTTGAAGCGGTATTTTCTAGTAACTGCGACAAGTCAATAAATGCTCTTATATTGTCTATTTCACAACATTTTTTCCAGTATATCTTTGTAACATGGCAGAATTGGGTGTCCTTTATCGAGTAAAGCCTATCTCTATTTCATATATTTATTTTTCCTTAGTCCTAACTCCAGCATAAGCGCTATTGCCTCATCTTCAGAAAACTCATAAGCTGTTGAAGATGTTGGAATACTTTTTGTCATCCGCCAAAGTCTTGGCGATGCATCAGGAGGGATATCCGCTATTTTTGCTACTTCAGCTGGTTGTTTATTTCTTCGTAACACAACCTTAAATGATTCTTTAACTTCAGGCTTGGATGGTGTGGGCAGTATTTCCGACCGTCTACTTTTTTGATTTCTGCCGAAGATAATCATACTGCTTAAGTGGTGGCCTTGGGTTAGTGGTTTTAATTTTCATGATGCTTTCCAACCAATTGAAGCTTTCGTACGAAATTATATACTGTCTTCATTTTTGCTTCGAATAATTTGAAAAAATTTCCAATTTTATCCAATTCTTCAGTAACAGTTGTTGAATTCGTTTGCGCTTCAATAAAATGTGTTAGTATAGTTATATATTCAGCTCTATTCCTTTTAGTTATTTCCCAAAGAATGCAGAACAAAGCTTTATATGTCAATGTTATCGTTATTGTGGTAAAAATGTAAATGAAACAAGAGTGTTTTTATATACTGAAGAACGTTTTCTAGGTAAATAAAACTATGCAATATTTTTATAAAATTCCACATTCCACATGTTCTAAAAAATTATATCTAATTAATTGACCTACTTAATTTACCTGTTCTAAGGAATATCAAATGGCTGGATATCCTTGACTGTTGTATTATATTACCGAAACTTGTAGGATATACTTGATTGTTTAATTTTTAATATGCTGGATATATTGACTTGAATACACTAAATTTTATTAAAAAAATAAAAAAAAAAATAAATAATAATAACTTAGGTGTTCCTTGAATAACGGACAAAAATTGCATTAAAGAAATCCAAATATTTGCACATAACTTCATTCAGTTTTTAATAAACAGCAATTATGGTTATTTATATTTGGTAATAAATAAAGTCAAATAAGAATTAATTAAAAGATTTGACTAAACAAAAATGGGTCAAAATTTTACTTCGGTCTAAATATCTCTTAAAGTACAAGTATCATTTCGGTTGGTTATTTGCTGGTATGTTAAGGATAATTTATAAATTATGCTATTTAAATATATCACCCTCAATTATATAGCAAGAAGTTGGTACAAAAATTGTATAATTTATTTTCGAATAACAAATAAGCCGAATAATTTGTGTCGAATAGCCGATTATACGAAATTTAGTTTTCTGCAGTATAAATTAGAATATTCTTTATTATTTTTATCATTACATCCAAAGTACCAATATATGTACGTTTTCTTCTGCTTAGAAATATGTTACAAGTTCTATTTTCCCTATATTTATTACAAGTTTTTAAAAGTTCCTTTTTGAAAAATTTTAATTAAAAATCGCGCGATTTTTTATTAAAAATGTTCAATACAAAAGGTTTTTTATTTTTAATTTCTACTAAATAAATTAAGTTAAAAAAACATTGCATTGAAAGCCATTACCACTACAGATAAATTTTTAATTAAACGTTACACGATTTTTTAACATTTTATTATATTTTTTTTTTAAATTTCTAACAGAAAAGAAGAAATTTTTATAAAAAAAAACATTGATTTTTTAGTCTTAAATATTAAACTTTGAGATGGTTTGTTTTTTAAATATATGTATATAATTGGACACTTATTTCACTACTTTTTGGAATTATTTCATTATGAAATAAAATTTGAAATTTAGGTTTTATTTCATTTTTATTTTTGAAATAATTAAATTTTTTATAGGATTTATTTCATTAAACAAATTTTGTAGTTAATTCATTTTTTGTATGTTCTTTTTCATTAGAATTTATTTCATGGGATTTATCTCATTAGGAGTTTTATCATTTCCCATATGTTAAATTCATTGGAAATGATACGAATTTACACTACTTATGAATTTCGTATTGACTTCTTTGGGTGTTATTTTTAATAAAATGCATGGAAAGGTTATAATATTGTAACTTACAATAAAAGAAGTTCTAAAAACATAGGTCTAAAAACATAGGTAAGGTCACCAAAATTTACGCAAAAAATACCCATATTAATTTTGACTTTTATGACAAAAACTCGTACAGAAAATAGTTACGTTACTGATTTATTAAATAAAGCTGAATTAGTAGATATTTTGTAGTATTAGGTAAAAAAATTATTTTTTATACAAGTGAGACAAATAACCGATAGGAATAACCTTTAGTGAAAGAATTTGATTTTCACTATGTTTGTAAATACTATTTCTATAGTTTAAATACTATAATTAGTGTTATTTATATGTTTTACGTGTATTAGTAGGACTATTCAGTTAATCGAATAATTTGTCAATAATCGGATATTAACCGATTGAATATTTATTTATCGAATTAACCGATAAATATGAAAAACCGAATAATTGGATTCTCTAGCACGTTTTAATTTAGTGTAGAATCAACCCCACAAATTCTTGTAATCCGGTCGTTTTTTCGCATGCAGATGACAGTAAAAGAAAAATGTACGCAATAAAATTTTAATTTTTTTAAACTTTTTTTGAACTTATAAGAACATGTTGATTGAGTAAATTTTGACAAAAGTATTACATTTTATGGTAATAAAAGAGCTTAACAAGGACCTGAAGAATGATATGAAACTTGGTTCAGAAAAATAACAAGTCACAAGAATGAATTTCAAGTCCAAAATGTAGAGAAGCTCCTAGGAGCTGTGCTCGACGGCGTAATGCCACATTGTGCTCATTTCTTCAAAATTAAATATGAGCCATGTTAAAGCTGTGCTTAAACATATGCCTAACAATAAAGCAATTTGTCGTGTGACAAGTTTATTCAAAATGCGGCGAGATATGTAATAGTTTTGCTTCTTTAGTCTGAAAAAAAGTCTGGCATCGCCAAGTCGAGCTAATCGTGTTGATAAAATCCTCTTGATTGATAATTAAAATAAATTGTTTAGTGCCAAATTAAACAGAAAACTGTTAAAAATATTCTAAACATAAAATTATTTTATAAACAGATGAAGTTTCAGTGATACTTTTTTGGATTATAAAATATTATTCAGGATAAAGATCTATTGTTTACAAAACGTAGTTGCAAATTGTATACATATGTACATTGCACTGCACCAAAATTTAACAACTTTTGAAATTTTACAACTCCCGCTAGAACTGTTCACTGGGGGGTTGTAAAAAGGTATTGTGCGAAATTCTAATGAAATCGGATATCATTAACCCTTATTACATAGGACCTGAAGTTTGTATGGTGCGTTTATATGCCGAAAACATGGCTCTTTTACAGTTTATAGAAAAGTTTAGGTATGCTTTGCTTTGCAACAAAATGATTAAAAATCGTAATCTAAACATAATTATCTATCAAACAAGACATAAAAAGAAAAAAAAAACGGTTAAAAAATTTTAACTTTATTACAAATTCCCAAGATCATTAGTGTGTTTTAAACCACTTGTGTAAGGAGTAGGGTTTGGGTTTTCCCGCAATATATCTTTTCCCGGGAAACCGGAACGAAAAAATCAATTTCCCGGTAATTCCCGGGATTCTCGGGATTTTTTTCAAACTTTAGTTATAAGAAAAAAAAATAACATAATTTATTATATTTATATATTTTTATATATTTTATATTATATATTTATTATATTTTTTTTTTATTAAATAAAGCAACGCCATATAACGCCATTTGTAAGATTAAAAAAAAATATATATATAAATATTTTATACAAATAAAATTATTTGTAATTTTGTCGTAATTTATGTTAGCATGGATGCATGTTATTGTGACTCTCAGATCGAGCTATTACATGAAGACGATGGTCAGTTAAAGACCGATCACCATTAAATTTTTCAATAGGCTTTCAACTTTCGTTAGAGTTAAAGTGATTTTCAGTAGTGAGCTTGTATGTGAGCTACGCTAAATTATACGCCGATTTTCATAAAATTTTACACACTTATATACGCTTATAAAAGCTTATTTTTGCTGAATTTTATTTATGTCATGATTAATATAAGCAATTTAAGAGCTTAAAATCACATTTCAGAAGGTCATTTGTATGGTGGATAGGGGAAATAATGAACCGATCCTAACAAATTTCATTCCACTTCGTCCTTATATCAAAGTAAATAAATGTGCCAAATTTTATCACGATATCTTAAAAGCTTGGGCATATACAAGGTTTATATTGACAGCCAGCCGGTCAGACTGAAGGACGGACATCGTTACCGTGACTCAGGAAATGATTTTAAGTTGAACGTTACACTTTAAGGTGTAAGAAAATGTATTAAGCGCAAGCTCATTTTTCTTTATTTGATATCTAAAAGACTTCTTTTCAACGATACTAATACGAAAACTTGCCAGTTTAAATAATGCCAAGTTTTCTTCAGGCCGACCCCATGTAAAGGTTGTTTTCCGCTCTAAATAAAAACACAAAATTTTTTGAATTTTTTTAATTTGACTTTTTTATGGAAAAAAGCGTTTTGAAACATTTTTTTTATGTTTTATTAAATAAAACATAACTATTTGAAATTTTAAACATAAAATATAAAAAAAATATATCTCCAGAATAAAATTGTGTTGTAACAAAAATATCCATATTCAGGTCACATTGCGGGCCAGTTTGGAAAGACCAGAACGGGATTGTGATATATCACGTGAAAGCTTTACAGTAGTAGAACTCGAAAACTGCAAAGGGTATATCTAGTTATTTCTCAGGAGACATGCTACGAGGTTCTGAAATTTGACAAAATTCACGTAAGTCTAAGAAACAGGGGACCATATTTTGATTTCGGACATACCTGAATGTTGTTGTGGTACACCAGATTAAAGCTCTGGTGGAGTAGAACCCAAAACTGTTTAGACTTGTTTTCTAGGGAAGATACTACGAAGGTCTGAACTGTGCGCAAATTCTTATAAATTCACACTTGAATGGGAGGCTTTTTAGACAGACCTGATTGAGGTCGTGATATATCAGCTGAAAACTCTAGAGGAGATTTCAGAACTATATAGGGTATATCCAGTTGTTTCTGAGGAGACATGCTACGAGGGGTGGAATAAAATTATTCATCTTTCAGAGATTATGTTCCAAGTTGTGGGAGGGCCATTTAGGATAGACTGAATGGGGTCGTGATACATGGTATGAAATCTCTAAGGGAGTAGATCTCAAAACTATGTAAGGTATACCCAGTGGTTTCTCAGGAGACATGCAACGAGGAGTGGAATATAATTATTCATATTTCAGAGATTTATATTTCAAGTTGTAGGAGGGCCATTTAGGACATATCTGAATTGGTTCGTGATACATAGAAGGGATAAACTAATGTGGCACCAAAAATAAATAAAAAAGTAACAGTTTTAGAAATAAATAAAAAAACCATATATATATATATATATATATATATATATATATATATATATATATAATACTAATAATAATAAATGCCTGCCTCCAAAAGTACAGGTGCTAAACAAATTCCTTAATATTAAAAAGAATGGATTTTTAAAAAAACCTTAAATTTATGTGTATTGGTAGTAACTGATGATAATGCAATCAAGTTATAGGTTTCAGCATTTTTCAATAATTATGATTTGCAAAATTTAAAAAAATCCTTTGACTTTTAAGAGTTGCATTTTTTTGCTCGCATTAATTCACTACTTCTTCAGGTCTGTCCTTAATGGCTCTCCCACAACTTGGAAAATAAATTTCTGAAATATGAATAATTATATTCCAGCCCTCGTAGCATGTCTCCTGAGAAACAACGGGGTATACCCTATATAGTTTTGAGATCTACTCCCTTAGAGCTTTCATCCAATGTAGCACAACCCCATTCAGTCTGTCCTAAATGGCCCTCCTACAACTTGGAATATAAATCTCTGAATAATTATATTCTACCCCTCGTAGCATGTCTACTGAGAAACAACTGGATATATCCTTTATAGTTTTGAGATCTACTCCCTTAGAGCTTTCATCTCATGTATCACGACCCTACTCAGGTCTGTCCTTAATGGCCTTCCCACAGCTTGGATTATAAAACTCTGAAAGATGAATAATTATATTCCACTCCTCATAGCATGTCTCCTGAGAAACAGCTGGGTATGTCCTATATAGTTCTGAGATCTGCTCTAGAGCTTTGCGCAAAGTTCAGACCCTCGTAGTATCTTCCCTAGGAAATAAATGAATATTGTGTAAACAGTTTTGGGTTCTATTCCACCAGACCTTTAATCTGGTGTACCACAGCCCCATTCAGGTATGTTAAAGATTAAAACATGACCCCGTTTCTTGGACTTACGTGAATTTTGCCAAACTTCAGCCCCTCGTAGCATGTCTCCAGAGAAACAACTGTATATACCCTGTGCAGTTTTGAGTTCTCTCACGTGATATATCACAACTCCATTCAGGTCTGTCCAAACTGGCCGCAATATGACCTGAATATGGATATATTTGTTTCACCATATTCTAATGCTGTATATGCTTCTTTATCTAGTTTTCTCCAGAAATGTTTAATTGTGATGGTTTTTAATAAAATAATAAAAATTTAAAAGAATGTGTTTTTTGCTTTAAAAATCATTTTTTTAAAATGCACATTTTGTGGAGCGTATTTAACAGAGCGTGGGACGTATTTAACTGCGTGTGGATCGTACTTATCTTCACAAACATATAAAATAGTGCAAAAAATATATAATTTTTTCAAAAAGTAGCTTAAAGGATTTTTGTTAATTTTGAAAAGTTGCAGAGATGGAAATTAAAATAGTTAAATCAAAACACTGCGAATAAGTTAAAAATCACCACATTAGAAATTTCCGAATATGTCAAAATCTACAGTAAGATACATTACAAAGAAGTGAAGAACGTAAGAAACGGTGCAATGAATAGATTAAGGAAGCCGACAAAGATGGTCAACTATCAATAACGATACATAAATTATTAGAGGAAGTCAAAATGATCATAGTAAGACTGCTCCAAGTGGCCTTAATCATTGAGCATTAAAATAACCACACGGACAATCCACAGTGGGGCAGAGTCGAAATTTTTTGGAAATAAATCTGTAACTTCTGATCGGCTGGTTGGATTTTCATTAATTTTGGTATAGGCGTAGCAGAGGAGGGGCACAACAAAGCCCTCAGGGGCGGAGCTAAGGGCGCTCAAAGTTAGGTACCTCTGACATAAAAAATTTTTAATAGCTTGCCAAATTTTTGTTTTTTTTCATATATCCTAGTATTTCCGACCGATTTTATAGTTTTTTCTTAACTAGATAAAGAACAAAATTATCTATTGAATAAAAAAAATTGAAGTCGATATCTTTAGCAAGTCCAAAAATAAACGACTTTGAATTTGAAAATTGCAAAAAGACGACCTTTTGTGTTTTTTTAGCCGAAACAGTATACACACCTTTTTATATAAAATAAAATTTTCTTTAGCAACATATAATAATTTTGCACTTTTCTGAAAGGTAACTTCACGGAGATGACTTTAAAAGAAAAAACAAGTCCAATAACTCAATTGGTCAATGTACACACCCTCCCGAATTCGACCCATTTGATATGAAAGTTTTGATTTTAGACCATATTTTCTCAAATCCCAAAGCACGAATCAACAAGCGGAATATATTTTAAGAATCTCCAATATGTTGTTAAAAGTTTTAAATAAAAATCTACGGGCCTTCGAAAAAATGTGGATTCTATAGCCAAAAATGTAAAAAATCCCATTTTTGGGAATTTTCATTAGTTTTTTTTGGGAATTCAGGAAAACCCTGGTTAACGCGCTTTTATTTATATTAATAAGATCCACATTTCCTGCAAATTTCATTAAGATATCTTTATAAACAAATATGTTATTACAATTGAAAAAATTTGTATTTTCTCCAAAAACCCCAATTTGGGGCTTTTGTTTGGTTTATTTCTAAATAGCGAAAGAAATTTTAAAAATATGTATTCCAAATTCAGCTTATCCTTTAGCATATATAATTTCCGATCTTTTGCAAAAAGATTCAAGTCAATAAATATCATGCCTCATTTCAGAAATATGCGCCTTTAAACTTTTATATTTCCAATTTATTATATATGACTATAATTTTACAAACTTGCCACTTTTGCCTTTTAGCTTTGCGTGAATAATTACTTAGAAAATTATGAATATTTCTGTATACTTTTATATACACAAAATATTTTTATAAAAATAATTAATAAATATTTTTTATTTTTAATAGGGTTGCCACTTTTCCCAAATTTAAGTAAATCTTTATCCTTTTCTAAGCATTCATTTATTTCTATTAATGAATATAAAATAACAAAACAAACAAAAAATGTCTATTTTAACTTAATCAATATTAATATTTTTGGTATTTATCATCTTCCTTAATAAATATTCTATTTCTAATAAGATTTTTAATTATTTGTTTACATTAAAATTATGTAGACAATTTTTCTAATATTTTAAACTTATACTACTTATTTTCTATAAAATAATCTGTTGTATCTTTATACATATCTAAAAGATAATAAAGGTCCTTCACGTCTTCAGTATTTTGAGTTGATAACGGCTCAAAATAAATCCAACGTTTTCTCATTGATGATAGTACAGGGTCTGATGATAACAATAGGCTATTAAAAATATCCTCGTTGTGTGACGTTCTGGAGCATTTCCTGAATAATTGCACGTGCTTAAAATCTCTGTTTCTTGCTTCTTGAGCCTCTTCTGTAAGCTTTCCAAGTGGAAGAATATTTCGTTCAATTATAATTTCGCCATGGCACAATACTTTATGTACTGTTGGTGTCATTTCATTTCATGGATATACACGAACAATAGTTTAGATATTTATGTTGTATATTCTCTAAATCGAGCAGAGTTAATTTTGTGCTTACTATTAATAGATAAATGCTGCAGCTAGGTATCAGCGGAAAGTAGTATACCTGTACATTGCCGCTAGATCATAAATATATAAATTTTTAACCATCACCAATAGATAAATACATTTGTTAAATTTAGGTAAATACAATAAATGTAAACTAATAATATACTTATTGATTAAGTTAAAATATAAATTTTTTTGTTTGTTTTGTTATTTTAAATACATTTACTTAAATTTGGGAAATTTTGCAACCCTATTAAAAATAAAAAATATTTATTAATTATTTTTATAAAAATATTTTGTGTATTATTAAAGGGATACAGAAATTTTCATAATTTTCTAAGTAATTATTTACGCAAAGCTAAAGGCAAAAGTTGCAAGATTGTTAAAAAATAGTCATATGTACAATAAATTGGAAATATAAAAGTTTAAAGGCGCATATTTCTGAAATGAATCTTTTTGCAAAAGATCGGAAATTATATATGCTAAAGGATAAGCTTAATTAAAAAATATGTATTATATTTTTAAAATTTCTTTCGCTGTTTAGAAATAAACCAAACAATCTGAATCTGAATTGAATCTTTTTGCAAAAGATCGGAAATTATATATGCTAAAGGATAAGCTTAATTAAAAAATATGTATTATATTTTTAAAATTTCTTTCGCTGTTTAGAAATAAACCAAACAAAAGGCACAATTTGGCGTTTTTGGAGAAAATAAAAATTTTTTAATTGTATTAACATATTTGGTTATAAAGATATCTTAATGAAATTTGCAGAAAATGTGGATCTTATTAATATAAATAAAAACGCGTTAACCAAATTTCAATCAGGGGTAGGGTTTTTCCTGAATTCCCAAAAAACTAATGAAAATTCCCAAAAATGGGATTTTTTCATTTTTGGCTATATAATCCACATTTTTCCGAAGTCCCATAAATTTTGATTTAAAACTTTTAACAACATAATGGAGATTCTTAAAATATATTCCGCTTGTCGATTCGTGCTTGTTTTTTTATCTTAGAGTCATATCTGTGAAGTTACCTTTCAGAAAAATGCAAAATTATTATATGTTGCGAAAGAAAATATTATTTTAGATAAAAAAGAGTGTAGATACTTTTTCGGCTAAAAAAACACAAAAATTCATCTTTTTTGCAACTTTCAAAATCGTTTATTTTTGGACTCAGATTTTTTTTATTCAATAGATACGTTTGTTCTTTAAGTAGTTAAGAAAAAAACTAATAAAATCGGTTGGAAATACTAGGATATATATGAAAAAAAAAACTGGACCAAGAACATTCAAAATTATGGTGCTTAAAAATTCAAACGCAAATAACTCGAAAACTATAAGAGGTAAATAGGACACGTAAGCATGTTTTTTATAGGCCTTATCAGGGTCTACAATAATATATATAAAATATTTGAAATCGGACGAGAAACAAAAATTTGGCAAGCCATTGAAAAGTTTTTATGTCAGAGGTACCTAACTTTGAGCCCCCTTAGTTCCGACCCTGAGATCTTTTTTGTGCCCCCCCCCCTTCCAAACTTAACATTGTACGCTACTCTGCTACGCCTATACCAAATTTCATGAAAATCCAACCAGCCGATCAAAAGTTACAGATTTATTTCCAAAAAATTTCGATTCTGCCCCACTGTGCAATCCAAAGAAGAGCAATTAATTCTGGAGTGGAATTCTCTAGGTCAGCCTTTTATTACACAGAAAAATAAAAAAACCAAGACTGAATTTGGGCGAGAAAACTTCCACGGTACTCGAAATTAATGCAACAGAGTTTTTTTCTCTGAGATAAATCGAAGTTAATATGAGCAATTTGGTGTTTGCTTTCCCTATACTTTCAGGGTACTATAAAGCATGGAGGCGACATGTAACGGCTTGGGATGCTTTTCGGGACAAAGGCTAGGATCAGTACGTAAAATTATTGGTATAATGAATAAGAAAGTGTATCGAAAAATTCTGCAGAAAGTAATGTTTTCACATGTTTTCAAACATGATAAAGACACATAATAAGCCTAAAAATTATTGAAAAATTTGTTACATCAGCAAGCGGTAACCATCATGGTTAATTCCACACAGCTACACAATCTTAAGACTATTTAAAACGTACGGAAAATACCAAATCAGAAGTTCAATGAAGAAGAGAGAGACTACGAGTATATTTGTTTAATTTCTAATATAGGGCTAAATGATTATCTAAAGTGGTCAAAAGTAAAAGGATTGTCTCAGAATATTAAACTCAACAATTTGTTCAATTAGTTTTGTTGCGCAAATTTTTTACTTTTGAGTTTATTTAATATTCTTATTAATTTTATCTTATGGATATGAAAAATATATTTCCGTTATTATGTTAATTCGTGTTTAATATTTTTATGTTAACAATATTTTTCTTCAAAACCAAAGAACTTTTGTTCAGTTAGTTTTGGCCTACAATGTATATTTGCGCAATTACATGTCATTTTCTCTTGAGTGAATTATATGCTTATGCAGTGGTGCACATTGTGGTGAAGATTCGTTAAAATATTTAAATTTATCATTGTAATTAATTTAACCATTTTACATTTAAGTTCTTAATAAGAACTTTTTCTCACATCTAATATTTAATTTGTTGTAATTTGTTTTGTAACAACTTTGTTGTTAAATAATTTAAAAGCTTTTGCAATATTGTATTAAAATGTGGACAAACATTTAGTCTTGTATACTTTCTTGCGGAGGAGATGGTACAATTGCGGGCAACATAAGTATGTACTACTGTGTTATTAACTATATGTTGTTTACTAATTATATACATTTTATAAACTCCTATTAAATATATATCGCTATATTACATATATGGCATTTCACTGACAATAAATGGGAAAAGTATATATTATTCGGTCGGTGCGGCCGATTTAATTCATTGTTTCAGATCGTCTCCCATTTCCTTTTCTCTGCAACATTTGACACGAATAGAAGTATAAAAATTTATAATTTTCCGATTGAATTTGAAATTAAATTGCCTTAAATTTACAAATTTATTAAGTTAGTACACTATAGTATACGAAGAGATGAAAAATAGCCTCTTAATTCCCGGAAAATTTCATAAATTTAAAAAATTTTAGTGAATTTAAAAAAGAAAAAAATTGTAAAGCTAAAAATTTTTCGAAAAGGGACCACAGCCAGCTCAAAAGTTCTAGGACGAACTCATGTCCCAAATTCTTTTCAAGAAATGCCACCGTCTGAACATTGTGGTAAGTTTTCATAAGCTTTATGAATTGAATATAGGCTAAAGTATTGGCATATTTTATATTCCTCAGGTGGTTCCAAAATCCACGTGTTCTATATATTTTCAAATACATTAATTGTCAAATTATTACAACTAAAAACCACTTTCTCAGACGATATAAATGTTTAAAAGTCACGTTTTTTCTTTTTTGAACCTAATCATAAAAAAATAAAAGAAATATATACATATATCACTTCTCTTCACAAAAAAAAAAAAAAATTGAGCAACGGAAGATTGCGTTAAGATTGGGATTTTTTCTTAAACAGATGCACATCATAACAACAAATCTTAGTCTAAATTCTTTACGATACTCACTGCTATTCTCTTTGGATTACATTCATTGATCAATTTGAATTGCTTAGCTTATTTTTTTTACATGTAAAAAAAAACACAAAATTTTATATACATACTTTTGTTTCTTTACAAATTTTTTTAGTTGCCCAGTTTAATTATTATATACGTAATCGGACATCAATTTATTAACATATTACACATATTTTCCTTTTTTATATATTCCACTATTTATTAATTTTGATTTCTGTGAAATTTTTGCTTGTTCCCTAAAATATAATCAAAACAGAAAACAAAACATAGTAAAAACCAAATAAACCCAAATCGATCAATAAAGTAGAAGTAAGACTAATGACATTTTGTTATTTTATTTTATATTTCTGTTCTTAAATCTATACGAAGTTTTGTAACACAACAAATATCACAATTTTTTTCAGCGTTAATATTTTAAGTAAACTACGTGTGTAATCCCTCAAAGGTAACCTTAAAACATTTTTTCCTAAATTACTATAACAAAAAACTTATCACAATTTTGCTTATTTGATTTTTGTTGTTGTTTACTAAAATTAAGAAATGTAAACTTTATATATCACTTCCAATTAAGACAATTAGAATTAAATGGATTTATACCTTTTTTTATTTTAATAATTTTGTTTAATTAAGAAATTATCTTCTTTTTTTTTATAAAATTTCATATAATAATGGATTGATATCTGAATAAATAATTCAAATTTAAAATGAATTTCTAAATTTTTTTTTGTTTTCTGTTGTGTGATAATTTGTTAGGTCATTTTGGTAGATGATTAACGGGGCAAATGTTGGACAGTATAATTTGTTTTAGATTTCTTAGTATAGTATATAACGAAAGGCTCCCTTTCTACCTTTCTAGTTTTGGTACTTTTTTCGAAACTGGGATGACAATTTGTAAATTTTGTCTTTCCAGAATAAAGAAACTTGAACTACCAAATTCTTATTTTTTTTCAACAACTTCCCATTCGATTACATTACAACATCTAAAAATTGAATTTATAAAAAAAACTCCTTTATTTTTTTCCGGTGGAATCTTTGTAAAATAATGAATTTACTATTATGCCTGAACTTTGCGGTGGCTGTGGCTTAGATGTTGCTCGGAAGAAAAGATTTTGTGCAATGAATGGTTTTATATTCTGTCAATAATTTCTGAAAAATTGTTTTCTGTTTCGGAGAAAAACAGGAATTTGTCATACAATTGCAAAAAATTTATGTTAAACCCTCCGGATCTTGCAAGTAATAACAGCTCCTTTAAGGAGGTAATACAAAAGCAATTAGCTACATTTAAAGATTCATTAAAAACTCATGCAGATGAGAAGAAGCATTAACAAACAGAGACCAATATAAAAATTGATACAGTCGTCAATGAAATTCGTAAGGAATTAGCTGTTAACCTCCAAGAGATAAAATATGAAGTTTCCACGTGTAATAATCTTGTAAGGCTAATTATATTGCTGTAAAGAAAAATTTCTTTGAAATTGAGTTGATAAATCATGTGGTCCAACATTGCTTAACAGATGTGACATTGTTATAACCGGACTTCCTAAAGATATTGTGAAGCTCAATGACATAATTATATCAATAGGTGCTCATTTAAAATATAAATTTTAGAAGATGATATTCTTAATACAGTGTATATGGCAAGAAACAATGCTGTCCTAATATGCAAACATATTTGTTCGCCACAATGTTATGTCTGCATACTTCCTAATCATAAATATTGTTACATCTGATGTAGAATAAGTTGGATATTAAAAAAAGAAAATTAAATTGAATATTTTAGTATGATTAATCGAGATGTTCCAAGAACCAAAATTAAAGTGTACACAACAATGCGCCAGTCCCAATTTTTATCCCCAAGACGTCAAACAATTGAATGTGCCATTTACAATATTATATTTATTTTAGGCTAAAATCTTTATTTGTAAATTACATAGTTTTTGATTCAAAACTAATTTTTGGCATTTTTTCTTCCTAATTTACAAACAGTTTTCAATAAATTTATCTGCTTTTTTAAAATACAGAATTATATTGTTTTTCTTTCTTGCAGTGTATAGTATGTTGAAATAGTATTAATCATAACATTTTATATATTTTTGTAAATTATCAATATCAATAATAATTTTTACTTTGATGCTAAAATATTATTAATTATTTTTTAAATCAAATTCAATCAAAAGGAATCTTTATGAAGTTAAATTTTAAGATTGCTTGTGACAAAATATTTTATGCTTGGTTTATTTGTAAATATTTGGTTCCCCGCTAGTTGAAAATATTACCTTAAATTTGATGTATTTTAACTCTAATTTTGGACCTATAGCTAGAGATACGAGTATCAATGCCTTAAGAACATCTCTTGCTTCCTATTCAGAGAACATTAGACATATTAATGCTCAAAGTTTGAATCCATCAAACATGAATTCAAAATTTAAGGAGTTCAAAATTATGTTTAAACATTCTCAACTTAGTACTATATAGTACAAAAATATATAAAATCTCCAAGAAGTTCATTACAAAAAGTTTGTACTTCAATTTAATTATAATCATACAAAGTTTAAATTCATTTATTTAAAAGTCACAGCAATTAACACAATTAATTTCCCCAACATTCCGGCCCCGTTGAATCAGTATAAGCGTTCAATTTTGCAACATTTAAAGCGATAACTCATGAACAGCACGTCAAATAATTCCGTTGCGTGTTTTTAAATCGACAACACGGACCTTCCCATCTGGACCAACAATAATAGCAGCAACCATTGCATACAACCATTTTTGGGGAGGCACATTGTCTTCGTGTACAAGTACCATAGCGTAAATTCATCCGGAATTTAATATTTTTTTAAAATATTGTTTACACATTTAAAAATATTTATTTCAAATATGTTACAAATACGAAAACATAGTTGAAATATGTCACATACGACGGCAAACTATCAAAAATAGGCAGTATAGTTATGCGTGGGTACAAATCTCAATCGAGCCAAATGTTTTTTCTCGTGTGTAAAAAAAATCGTCATATAAAACAACTGGTTTGGTGGTACCCAATAAAAACTGGTGAAATTTTGGACATCGCGAATAAAATTCATCAGTTATCGCAATACAAGAACAAGCTGTTTTTCATATTGTTTTCGCTTTACAGGGAAATAACAAACTTTCCAAAATCAAAATTAGCTGTCCTACAAACAATATTTTTGTGTTTTTACATCCAAGTTTCAAGTTTGTAGGTTACATTTTTTAGACACATATTTTCTGAAACCAAAAAGACGTACCATAACAAGATTTTGATGTTCTTTTGGTAACAACTTTTTTCTGAGTTTTTTAATTATTTTTGTTATTTTTTATGAATTTTAGCATTACTGTGTGTAAAAAGAGAAATGTCTCTTACCAAACAAATAATTTTGTAAGTAGCAAAAATGGTTCTTTTTCAGAACGATTTTCACAACTTTTGAACTTTTCATATCTTTAGTAAATTACAAATCTAAATTCGTTAAAAAATCAAATATATTGTTTTATTTTTTTAACGAATGTAATTTTTTTTTTTTTGACTTATGAAAATCATTCACTTTTTGATACATTGTTTGGAATTTCTTTAATATAATCGTTACCTACGGAGATATGTGTTAAAATTTGTGATTATATGTATTTTGAAAAGTAAATAATATTCCATAAAAAAACCGAATTTGAAATATTTTGTGTTATGTTATTATGCATTTTTGGTGACGATATATATTCTGTGCCCTTGTAAAATTCTGAGTCGATGTAGCTAAGTACGTCCGTATGTCTGTTGAAGGTAGGATAGGGCTCAGGCCGGATCACCTTGGGGGCCCAAATTTTGCTCAAATATTTCTCTCATATAAAGTTTGTTTGGTATTGATGAGCAAAAATACAAAAATCGTGCCCGTCGTAACTCCAGTACATATTTTTCCGCCGATATCTCTTAATCAAAAGCATTTACACCAACGACTTTTTGTACACATAGTAAACTTGTAAACCAAAAAATGTATGTATAATATTTCTCTCGTATTACTGTCACAAATTCTTATTACACAGGTCAACAAAAAAGCATAAAAATAATTGTATCGCGAATAATTCTGCGAAATTATTATTCCTTTGACTAAATATAGTGCAGAAAGTTAAATGAAACACTTACATTACGTCACACTTTTACCCCATTGGCGAACAAAGAAAATATCGTCGGTGCGCTGACGATGAGTCCTAGTGTAATTTTTTGATCTTTTTATTATCACATTTTGTATCGTTATTAGTCATACATTCACCCACCAAAGCGTTTTGCATTACCTCAACAAGTTCCGAATTTACAAAAAAGTTCTATGTGTACATTTCCTTGAGAAATTAAAAACTTTTTTTTTTGCTTCACAAAGGACCTTTTGAAGAACAAAAAAAAAAAAAAAAAAATCAAAAATATTAAACAAAAAATAAAAAGTTTAATATACAAAAAAACCTACGTGTAGATTTTTTTTATTTCTTTTACCATTCGCGGACGCCAAAAGATATAGATTTTTTTCAAAACCTAAAATTAATAAATATCCAAACGAAAAATACAAAAATCTAAAATTAAAAAAGTTGCGAATTTTTTTCTCCTGAAAAAATGGTAAAATAAAAATACAAGGGACTTTTCGTCAGCGCACCGACGATATGCTTCTGTCATTTTGTAGTAAGTAGAGCAATAATAGGTAGAGCAAAATTGGTAGGGCAAAATTGACAATCATGTTTTATAGACAATAAATGTTGCTTCAAAAATGTATTAGTAGTCAAGTCTCTAATTAGCCACACATAGCCCCTCAATTAAACACCAATAAACCATGAAAAAATTAGGGGTAAGCAAATTTATTGAAATTTATTTACTAGAAATGTCATAAACACAACATAATCGTATTATATATAATATTAAATAAAACTGTGTCTGTTAAAATTTATAGAAGACTTTTCTTAAAATAAAAGCAAAGAAATGCAAATTATGTTATCAGGAACATATTTCATAAATTTAAACCTGAATATTTTCGAAATTGTTGTAGGTATCAAAATATTTTTTGCACACCTTATAAGGTAGTTAATGAGAATTTCAGAAATATAAAATTCAGGTAAATTATATAAGTTTACTATATATTTTTAAAGGTGGAAATTTGTGTTATTGAAAATATGGGATTTTTCAGGGAATTGCCTCATTTGACTAAATTTACTGGTAGGTTTTCGATACTATATTATCTAATTCAAAAATGTGATGGAATCAACAATCAAAAATATTTACAGACTCAAAAAGTTGAAGTTTTGTTTTTGCTTGAACTTTTGTTCAAAAAATTTTCGACTACTACTGGATGTAGGGAGCGCGTTCAAAACTTTACAAAATTACACTTATACGCTTCTTTAAGGTCTAGTCTTTCAGAAAATATCTAAAAATATTAAAGTGGTTAAACAAATTTAAAAAAAAAAAGTTAAATATATAAAGTTATTTTTTGGCGAAAAATTGCAGTTTTTGAGAAATTTTGAAATTTTTTTCGAATTAAGATAACAAGAAAAAACTTTTTTAGCATACTTTAGAAAGTTATGGAGATTTTCAACATATTTTTTAAGAAATTTTAGAATTTTTATTTTAAAAGTTATAAGGCAAAAAGCCAGTCATAAAAGATAATGTGGTACAGTAAGCATTAAATTTCAAATTCAGAAATGTAAAAATATGTTAAATTTTGTTGATATTTGTAAAAATTACCAGCTCTGATAGTTTTTCATCTCCGAGGTTGTTACTGTAGCGCCCACCGTGCTTAAGTTAACTCCTCTATCTATGTTTCAAGTTTCTTCAAAATCGGCCCAGCCCTTTAAAAGATTACCGATTACCTAAAAAATTTTATAACCTAAAAACTCCTTAGAGAAGCATATTTTCTTTGGTCGTTAATGGGTTAAAACTGTGACGTGATGAAATGGCTATACCCATAATATCTGCAACATATTTTTCGCAATACTTTTATATTGTTTACCAGCGTTTGTTGCCAAAATAATAAATAGAACATTTCAGTGGCACATAGATAAGAAATCAAAGAAACTGATTTGCTCTTTGTTGCTGCCGTTAAAAGAAAACTTGTTATTGTACAATAATACATTTTTTGTTTTCTTCGTATACATTCATTAATTATTTTATTAAAATTTTTTATTATTGACAGCATTGATAAAGTTTCTAAAGTAAAATCACCTGTTCTGGTCATTCACGGTACGGAAGATGAAGTTATAGATTTTTCGCATGGTATAGGAATTTATGAAAGATGTCCGAAAGCAGTAGAACCACTTTGGGTAGAGGTATGTACTGTTATACAATTTTTTACTATTATATATATATATATATATATATATATATATATATATATTACTACCACATACGTTTTTCAAATCCCTAATAATTCTCATCATATAAATTGATAGAAATTTAATCGTTTTTGCAAAAAGAAAATATTGTTTAGCAATTGCTAATAAAAATCATGTTAAATTTAGCAATAATAGTTGATAATTTTTGGTATATTTTCCGATTTTAAAAACATTTCTTATGCGCATAAAACACTTTTTTTAGAGCATAATTTTGGTTGCCATGATTACTACCAATAATTTTTTTTGAGATTTTTATAGCAATAATAAAATTTATATATATATATATATATATATATATATATATATATATATACCAAAAATTATCAACTATTATTGCTAAATTTAACATGATTTTTATTAGCAATTGCTAAACAATATTTTCTTTTTGCAAAAACGATAAAATTTCTATCAATTTATATGATGATAATTATTAGGGATTTGAAAAACGTATGTGGTAGTAAAACGAACATTTCACTAATGCAGATTATGTAATAAAATTGATTGGTTGAAAAAATGTGAACAATTTTTCTCTTAAGTGTAAATTATGCTCTTTAGTGTAATAATAAAAGTGTAATATATGAAAATAATAAGTATAAAGTATACAAAAATATGCCATTTAAATTGCTAAAATATGCTCTAAAATAAGAATTTTCTATGAAAATATGACAAAATATGCTGCTTAGCCCAAAATATGCAAAAACATGCTGTTAATACTAAAATATGCAAAAATATACTGTAACAAATCGATGCCAAAATTCTTAAAATTGTCTGAAACGGATAAATAACTAACAGGTTGGTTCATTTTAAGGCCATGTAAACATTTTGCTATATTCTCCTGCAAAAATCAAGTGAATAACAGTACTGGTTTGAAAAATATAGTTGTTTAAACCTTACTAATAACCAGGGCCAGTTTATATATGCACGAAAAAATTAAAATATGAGCTTGAAAAAGCACAAAAAAATTTGTTAATTTGCAGAGAAATATGCATAATATGCTTTCTTATATAAATAATAAGACGACTCAATTCTTATTTAAGGAAAAAAGTGTTTCTTATGTTGCCTCCTAAAAATTTACCTTGGTAGATTTTGTGAAGTTTTCCCAAAATATTTCGGTTTTTCTTGAGCTGGGCCGTTTGTTAAAGAAAACATTTTTTAGTTTTTTGAAATTGTTTATATTTTCCCCCAAATCCACACATAAGTTAATTTTTTGAGTCTAAAAAATGTAAATTGTGAGTGCAAAATTAAAGCGATTCAAAAAATCTTGGAAACTTTCAACCCAGTTTTTTATATTTTTTGGTTTCAAATGGCTTAGTTCCTTGAGATTTTAGGGAATTTTAGTTCCATCAAAGTCCATCAACAGTTTGAAACAAATTTTAGAAACACAAGACACATAAAGTCGGTTTCAAACAGTTTAGAATTTTTTTGAAATTCTTCATATACGATTTTAGCCCACCTGACCTGCAATTTTTTTGTCATTAATTTTATTTTTCTTGAATAAAGTTTTCAATTATTTTAATTCTATATATTGACCATAAAGTACTAAATACATTGCATCCCAGGCTCGGAATTTTAAATTTAGAAATTTCGCAAAAATGTTATTTAAAAAAATCTAAAAACAGGTTAAATCGGTAACCTAAATCTCCTAAACTAATATAGGTACAAACAAAATTTAATATCTATCGTTATTCATTTCAAAAATAAGCGGAAAGGTGTCTCGTACTTGTTTTGAAATTGCAGTCTTTTAGGGAGAAAACGGGTAAAAACTGTATTTTGGTACTCTTTTTGACGCCCTATATAAGTTAACACCAAATATGTTAAAAATTAAAAAAATTAAATATATTTCACACGATCAACAAAACTGACGTTGCGTCTACAATTACATTCCAGTCACAACGTATCTTTGTTCGTTCTCATCGAAAATACTGACAACATGTCTGGACATTGCACGAGCTAGCAATGTAGATGTGGTGTAACCAGCATAGAATATCGCAAACCTGTGGTTAGCTTTTAGGGTAGTTTGTAAGCAATACTCACTGTAAAATTTGCCTTGAATAAAGAAGGTTGTGTGTTTTAAAAAGAACACAATTTTTTAATACAAAATTTATCCAAATTTTTAATTGGCAGGGACCTGGAATGGTCCTTCGGTAAAAGTATAAACACAGTCAAGACTTGACGTGGTCCCCAAGTAGTCCATAGAGGACAAACAGGATCGAGCCGTACAGCAGAAGCCCGTCAAGCCGCGAACGCGAAACTTAAATAAAAAACAACAATAATTATAGTGAAAAATATTCTAAAGTGACAATCAAAAAATAATAAATTAAAAAAAAACAAAACAAAATTAAAATCAGTAACAATTAAACTGAAAGAGCAATTAAATTAAAAAATATTTTAATTGACAATTGACAGTTAAATCAAAAAATTAAAATTAAAACAAAAATTAAAATAAATAACTGAAACAACAATTAAAGTAGTGAACATTCCAAGCGACAATTAAATTAAAGAATAATTAATAAAAAAAGCTAAAATTAAATAAATAACGATTAAATTAAAAATTTAAAAAATAGATAATAACAGTTGAAATGAATTAAAGAATTTTTTTATAAAGATTTGAAAAAAGGGACACTGAATAATTAAAACAATAAAAACAAAATCTTGGAGAAAGCAGAAGGATAAATGGAATCATCGCAGTATTGCAACAGACCAAGTAATATGAAGCAGATTATTCTCATAAAGTAAGTTGGTTATAAGAAATATTTGATATAAAAAATATTACTTTTATTCTCTTAGCAAAAATGAAACTCATTGCAAATTCCAATTTTTTCCTTATATCTTATATCTAATAAAAAGAATTTAATGCCAAACGACCTAATAAGTGAAATAACTGAGAAGTTAAATAGGGCATTAACCATGACCCAACCGATCGGTGCTTCCAACTCAGCTGGTCTTACAGGACTAAATAAAGTACAAAAAGAACAGATTAAAAAATTGATTACGGACATAGTAGGAATGGGAAATGACATCCTTCAAGATGAGGGGAAGGACCAACCAGTAGGTAGAGTCACCGGAAGTTTAGAGGAACTTAATAAAGTTCCGGATTTAGTAAAAACTATACGGGAATTCTCCGGAAAACCGGGAGAATTCAAATCTTGGCGTAAATCGGTCGATAGAGTGTTAGAATTATTCGAAACCTTCGTGGAACGGGAAGGTATTATGCGATCTTGCACACTATTAGGACTAAAATAATAGGCGATGCCGATATGGCATTGGAATCATATCGAACTCCATTAGATTGGGGTAGAATGGAAAAGTGTTTGATGGTGCACTATTCTGATAAACGGGACATTGGTACATTAGGATACAAAATGACAGTACTCTGTCAAGGTAACAGGACAATAAATGAATTTTATCAAGCTGTGTACCAGCATATTTCTCTTATCCTCGCTGAGGTTTCTTGCCTCGATCTACAAGAAACATCTCTTCGCGCAATGACCAACACTTATAGAGAAAAGGCATTGGGCACTTTTATAAGGGGTCTCAATGGAGATCTTCCTCGGTTGTTAAGTATTCGTGAGCCGACATCTTTACCGCAGGTATTACATATCTGCCTGAAATTAGATAATATGACATTTCGTAGAAATTATGCTTATGCCCAAAGCAAATGTTGAAAAGGATAAGACTGGTCCTACAATACCTTGGAACAACTTATAACAACCAAAACCCAAATGTAATGACCTAATTATCGGAATTGGATTTCAAAGACTCATCCTAACTCAGGAACTCAGAACACATTGCACGGTCAATAGAATGGACCTCAATACTTGAATGTATCCAATAATTATCAAAAACCATCTGTAGTAGAACCAATGGAAGTAGATCGCTCAATCCAAACCAAACAAGTGAATTATACGAATCAACCCCCACTAAATCAAAATCCAAAAAGATCTGTAGGAAATTCTATTCAAGGACCGATTAAAAAAATGCAGCGGAATTATCATATAAACGCCGACTACGTACCTGAAAATGGAGGGTACGAATGGACATGTTACCCACCTGAGGGTAGCCAGGTCGATATGCGTCCACCGAATGGTGAAGCGGATTATGTTCAGGAGTATCTTCAGCAAATCCCAGGGGAACATGAAACTTCTGCGGGAGACCAAGGGGTCCATGACGATGTCCAGATGGTAGTCAATTTTTTAAATTAAATCGTTCCTCGTTATCGTACTTCGGCATAATTACATTTTTAATAGATACAGTTAGCAATAAGAATTATATTAGACCAAATTTAGTGAAAAACACAACGGACAATGAAAAGGTTTTCTATGCAAAATCTGCCACTGGAGGAATTAGAATATCACAATACACCTTTTTGAACTTTTTAGGAACCGACGACACCCCTCTTAAATTCTACTTATTACCAGGTTTTGATTCATTCGACGCAATATTAGGCCACGACAGTATGAAGGATCTCTCTGCCGTTATTTATACAGCTGAAAATTATTTCACAATTGGAAGGGGAGAACGAATTAAAAGAATTAATATTAACAACGTGTTTCACAGAGTGTGAACAACATAGAATTGCGAACAGAGCATTTGAGCGAAAGCCAAAAACTTTCCATCAAGGGCATTGCAGACCATCATAGCCAATTATTCGCGGAATCCGATGAGAAACTAACATATTCCACTTTAGTTGTAGGAGATATAAGGTCGGAAAACGAGACACCAATATAAGCGAAAAGATATCCATATCCTATGGCTCGGAAGGACGTCGTAGAAGAAAAATTAATCGACTTTTGCGAGATGGCATCATAAGGCCATCTCGATCCCCATATAATTCTCCTATTTGGGTTGTACCTAAAAAGATGATCACTCTGGAAAAAAGAAATCCAGATTAGTCGTGGATTTCAGAAGACTAAATACAGTAACAATAGCAGATAAATACCCCATTCCGGAAATTAATGATGTTCTTGCAAATTTGGGTGGAAATCAATATATTACCGTTTTACACCTTCAAAGTGGTTTTCATCAAATTCCTCTTAGGGACAAGGATAGACAAAAGACAGCATTTTCTTTTTTGGGTTAAAGAGTGCGCCGTCAATTTTTCAAAGGGCACTCGATGATATACTAAGACAATTCATTGGCAAAATATGTTATGTTTATGTGGACGACTTCGCATCCAACTAGATAAGTGCGAGTTCTTTAAGCTCGAAGTAGAATTTTTGGGATTTATTGTATCAAAAGAAGGAAAAAAACGAACCCAAAGAAGGTAGAGACGATATTAAAATTTAATTACCCTAGGACATTAAAAGAACTCCGCTCATTCTTAGGTTTATCAGGATATTATAGACGCTTTATTAAAGGATACGCTGATATTGCGAAACCACATCCTTTTACGAGGTGAAGAAGGAATTGATGCTTCGATCTTTGGTATTAGAGCGCACAGTGGGGCAGAATCGAAATTTTTTGGAAATAAATCTGTAACTTCTGATCGGCTGGTTTTTCATGAAATTTGGTATAGGCGTAGCAGAGGAGTGTACAATGTTAAGTTTGGAAGGGGGGCACAACGGGGCGGAACTAAGGGGACTCAAATTTAGGTACCTCTGACAAAAAATTTTTAATCGCTTGCCAAATTTTTGTTTCTCGTCCGATTTCAAATATTTTTATATATTGTTGTAGGCCCTGATAAGACCTATAAAAAACATGTTTACATGTCCTATTTATCTCTTATAGCTTTCGTGTTATTTGCGTTTGAATTTTTAAGCACCATAATTTTGCATGTTCTTGGTCCAGATTTTTTCATATATATTCTAGCATTTCCGACCGATTTTATTAGTTTTTTTCTTAACTAGTTAAAGAACAAAATTATCTATTGAATTAAAAAAAATTTGAAGACGATATCTTTACCGAGTCCAAAAATAAACGATTTTGAATTTGAAAATTGCAAAAAGACGACTTTTTGTGTTTTTTTAGCCGAAAAAGTATCTACACTCTTTTTTATCTAAAATAAAATTTTCTTTTGGAACATATAATAATTTTGCACTTTTCTGAAAGGTAACTTCACAGAGATGACTTTAAAAGAAAAAACAAGCCCAATAACTCAATTGGTCATGGTACACACCCTCCCGAATTCGACCCATTTGATATGAAAGTTTTGATTTTAGACCATATTTTCTCAAATCCCAAAGCACGAATCAACAAGCGGAATATATTTTAAGAATCTTCAATATGTTGTTAAAAGTTTTAAATCAAAATCTACGGGCCTTCGAAAAAATGTGGATTCTATAGCCAAAAATGTAAAAAATCCCATTTTTGGGAATTTTTATTAGTTTTTTTTGGGAATTCAGGAAAACCCTGGTTAACGCGCTTTTATTTATATTAATAAGATCCACATTTCCTGCAAATTTCATTAAGATATTACAATTGAAAAAATTTATATTTTCTCCAAAAACCACAATTTGGTGCTTTTGTTTGGTTTATTTCTAAATAGCGAAAGAAATTTTAAAAATATGTATTCCAAATTAAGCTTATCCTTTAGCATATATAATTTCCGAACTTTTGCAAAAAGATTCAAGTCAATATTATGCCTCATTTCAGAAATATGCGCCTTTAAACTTTTATATTTCCAATTTATTGTATATATGACTATATTTTTACAAACTTGCAGCTTTTGCCTTTAGCGTGAATAATTACTTAGAAAATTATGAATATTTCTGTATACTTTCAATAATATTTATACACAAAATATTTTTATAAAAATAATTAATAAATATTTTTTATTTTTAATAGGGTTGCCACATTTCCCAAATTTAAGTAAATCTTTATCCTTTTCTAAGCATTCATATATTTATATTAATGAACGCTAAGCATTCATATATTTATATTAATGAATGCTTATATTATTCTTCCTTAATAAATATTCTATTTCTAATACGATTTTTTATTACATATTTACATTTAATTTATGTAGACAATTTTTCTAATATTTTAAACTTATACTACTTATTTTCTATAAAATAATCTGTTGTATCTGTATACATATCTAAAAGATAATAAAGGTCCTTCAAGTCTTCAGTATTTTGAGTTGATAAAGGCTCATAATAAATCCAACGTTTTCTCATTGATGATATTACAGGGTCTGATGATAACAATGTGACGTTCTGGAGCATTTCCTGGAGCTGAATAATTGAACGTGCTTAAAATCTCTGTTTCTTGCTTCTTGAGCCTCTTCTGTAAGCTTTCCAAGTGGAAGAATATTTCGTTCAATTATAATTTTGCCATGGCACAATACTTTATGTACTGTTGGTGTCATTTCTTTCCATGGATATAGAGAAACAAGTAGTTTAGATATTTCTGTTGCATATTCTCCAAATCGAGCAGAGTTAATTTTATTCTTACTATTAATTGCCATTAATAGTATGTTAGTCCTTTCAAGTAACTCTTTATTAATACCAGTTATTTTTGATGTAGCTTCGATTTTTCCGAAAAATCTTCTTGCTGTGTTTCCATCACTAGTACTACCACCAGTCGGCAGAGGTTTGTCGATGTCTAATCCCGCCTCTTCTCTGAATTCATCCTGGATTCTACTTTTCTCAGATATTCTAAGTCATTTAAAATCCTCGTTGTTTCTGGTAGGTTTTGTTAAATTTTCTGGCACTCTTCTATACTTTAAACCTCTTAACTAGTAGCTGAAAATATAACCTCCGAAAATGACCAGGAAAACATAATTTTGGAAGAACATACAAGGACACGTCGTAATGAAAGGGAAAATAAAGCACAAATTATGGAAAAATATTATTTCCCAGGGATGGCACGGAAAATCAAGAATAGTAAAGCTGCAAAAAGAACAAATATGAAAGACACGCAAATACACCGGAACTGAGGGAAACACCAATCCCAACATACCCAGGTCATACAATCTACGATGATATATTTTCAACCGATAAGAAACTAATTCTGACTTCAATTGATAAATTCTCAAAATATGTACAGGTTAAACAACTTAACGGTAGGTCTATAGAAGACGTTAGGAAGCCACTTAGGGAACCACCGTGGCAGAAATAATGAGATGTCTTAAAGAAGAAGGAACGTCAAGGGATTTTGAGGAATTATTGGAAAGATCAGTAAATGAATATAACCACTCTATTCATACTGCCACTAATAGAAAACCAGTGGACCTATTTTTCGGACGAACAGTTGATTTTTCACCGCACGATTATGAGACGGCAATACTCTCAAATATCGAGCGATTGAAAAGAAAACAGGAAAAAGACCTTAGTTATCACAATGGGAAAAGAAAGCCAGTCAAGGAATACGTTCCTGGACAACTTGTCTATGTAAAATCAAACAAGCGGTTGGGGACTAAATTAAGTAACCGGTTTAAAAAGGAAATCGTGAAGGAAAATCGCGGTACGACCATCGTAAAGGAAAGTGGTCGCGTTATTCATAAGTCATATTAGGAATTAGAATCTTCCACGCTCCTAAAAATATTTTTTTTTACCACTTTTCAGATTCTTTTTAGTGACCGTCATGGCAGACTTAAGTATTCTTGACTACTCTAATGCCAGACTTGTGACGATTCATACTGGAATGGCGAGAAGACAGAACGGGACATTTAAGGTTATACACTCAATCAATCTTGAACAGTACAGAGATCTAGCGGATAATTTAGAATCTTCATTGAATACGAAAATTACCTATAATCATCCACTCCGTCCGTTTCTAACACAACAAGCCCTTGATATTAAATGACTTATCAGACGCCTTAGTCCAAATAGAAGAATAAGATCGAATGATTCAATCGGTACAACATGGAAATGGATTGCCGGAACGCCGGACAGCCATGACTTTGAAAATTTGACCGAAAAATGGCAAATCTCCTAGAAAACAATGATAGACAGCTAGTTCTTAACGAACTGACTATTAATAGAATACTGGAGATATCCAACATTACTAATGAAATATTAAAGGTTAGAAAGGAAGATTGGAATAGTGAATTAACAATAAGATTACAACATAAATTTAATCTAATTGAAAAAGAATTGCAAAACATTGAATATGCCATACAATGGGAAAAAGTTAATATTGTGAATTCATTTATTTTATCTAAAACGGAAATTGAAATATTAAATGATGTATTAATGAACTATAACATACCAATATTTAGTATAGATGAATTGTTAACCTTTGCAAATGTAAAAATTGTAACGAATAGTAAAGAAATTGTGTATATTTTAAGTATACCAATTACACAAAATGATATCTGTGAAACATATTTAGCAAAACACATAAAATTTGGAAATTTAATAGATAAAATCGAATTTAATGAAATCCTAAATTGCAATAATGTTTTATTCGCCATTAAAGAGAAATGTAAAAATTACCATGATTTAACAATGTATAATAAGAATAATTAATTAGTTTAAGAGATTATTATTGTATAAGCAGCCTATTTAAGAACAGAGCAGGGAATTGTACTCAGGTAAATAACGAACACGTAACCACTATTGAGGAAATCGGAAGCGACATTATACTACTGAATCAATACTACGGCAAGATCACAACGAATGATGAAGAAATAAAACTGAATGGAATATATTTGGTAAAGTACTTTAACACAACAATAACTATTGATGGACAAGAATATCTTTCACGTGAAATACCAGCCTCTCTACAACCGAAGGCGACTGGTGACAAGATAGAAGAAGTACTATCGCTAGAAAGACTTCAGAAAATAAATTTGGGAAATATTAAACAATTAGAGTTGTTGGAAACCAAAAAACAAAGCAATGACAATAATTGCTGTACTAATCCTAATTGCTGCTTTTGGAATTGTTGCATGCATCAAGATCTGGAAAAAATTCCGTCATCTGGAGAAAGAAGTAAAAGAAACTCTTCCAGAAACGATTGAAATATCAGAAACGAACAGAGAAATTCAGAAAAAGCAGACGAGTATTTACGATCTGCAATCATTCTAAAAAATCGGGACGATTGTATTTAAGGAGGGAGGAGTTAACACCAAATATGTTAAAAATTAAAAAATAAAATATTTTTCACACGATCAACAAAACTGACGTTGCGTCTACAATTACATTCCAGTCACAACGTAGCTTTGTTCATTCTCATCGAAAGTGCTGACAACATGTCTGGACATTGCACGAGCTAGCAATGTAGAAGTGGCGTGACCAGCAGAGAATATCGCAAACGTGTGGTTATCTTTTAGGGTAGTCTGTAAGCAATACTCACTTTAAAATTTGCCTTGAATAACGAAGATTGTGTGTTTTAAAAACAACACACAGCCAAATATTTTTTTAATACAAAATTTATCCAAATTTTTAATTTACATATCTTAAATCAGTAATCATAGAAACAAACTATATCACATTCGTAACTTACGCAAAAGTGACAAATATAAATTTGGTACTTTTGAGAAATTTGAACATATAAGGGTAAAAATCGTACCTACTTTTGGTACATAAGAATATTCTTGGGAATAAAATGTTTTTACATCCTTGGGGAAAAATAGTACCAAAAAGGGGTATAAAGGGGAAATTACATTTTATTCAATATTTATTGAGCAAATTTTGATAAAATTATAAGGATTGGGTGTTTCATTTAGTCATACAAAATCAGCTAATGGGACGTTATTTGGGATTCGGGTGCGAAGACGTAAATAAGACCAAAGACCAAGACGTAATATAATAAAATAAGACGTAAGACGAAGAACAAATTCGGGTAACTAGTTTGGTACGTTTTTTAAACGCAGTTTTTCTTAAGTAATGAAGGCAGATTTTTAATATTTGATTCATATTTGTGACATGAAAATTTAAAAACATTGAGAGTTTTGAAAATTCAAGTATAACGGATCTGGTCTAGATCGGAAAATGGAACTTGGTACATTTTTGCTTACAATGGTGCTTTTCAAATTTTCTATAATATTGAACATGGAAACATGAAATTAAAGATGTATGGTTTTATGTCGATAAGAATTCGCAAGAGGAACTTGGTACTTTTTTGCTGTTCTAATGGTTCTTTTTGAATTTTCTATAATATTATGCGTAGAAGCATGAAATTAAACACAAATGATCCTGAGTGAATGAGATTCCATATAAAGAATATTTGTTATACTTTTTTGTTCTCAAATGGTACTTTTTAAATTTTTTGTGATAATTAACTTAGAAAAAATAAATTAGAGATATATGATCCTGTGTGTGAGAATCCTATGTGGTACTTTTTCGGCCTTCTAATGATACTTTTAAAATTTTCTGTAATGTTGAACCTAGAAACATGAAATTAAAGATACATGGAGCTTTGTGGATAATAATTCAAATTCGTGGTACCTTTTTGTTCTTTTAATGGTACTTTTTGAATTCTCTATAATATTGAACATAAAAATATGAAACTAAAGATATATGGTCCTACATGAGTAAGAATCGTCAAGAGGGAACTTTTTGATACTTTTCTGTTCTTCAAATGGTACTTTTTAATTTTTTGTGATAATCTACCTTGAAATATGAAAGTAGAGATACATAATACTATGTGGGTGCGGATTTTGTGGTACTTTTCTTTTTATCAAGTGTTAATTTTTGGATTTTTTTGTAATAACGTAGAAACCTGAAATTAGTAATATATGGTCCTATGTGGGCGAGAATCCGCAAGAGGGTGCTTTAAAAGTGGTTTTCGTCAAATTCCTCTTAGGGACAAGGATAGACAAAAGACAGCATTTTCTTTTTTGGGTTAAAGAATGCGCCGTCAATTTTTCAAAGGGTACTCGATGATATACTAAGACAATTCATTGGCAAAATATGTTATGTTTATGTGGACGACATTATTATCTTCAGTAAGGACGATATATCGCATCTGGAACATGTAAATCAGGTATTTGAGACATTAAAAAGAGCAAATATGAAAATCCAACTAGATAAGTGCGAGTTCTTTAAGCTCGAAGTAGAATTTTTGGGATTTATTGTATCAAAAGAAGCAAAAAAAAAAAAAACGAACCCAAAGAAAGTAGAGACGAAATTAAAATTTAATTACCCTAGGACATTAAAAGAACTCCGCTCATTCTTAGGTTTATCAGGATATTATAGACGCTTTATTACAGGATACGCTGATATTGCGAAACCACTTACGATCCTTTTACGAGGTGAAGAAGGAATGGTATCGAAATCAACATCATGTCAGACTAAAATTAATTTGGACGATGCGGCAAAGAAGGTTTTCGATAACTTAAAGAATGCTTTGATATCACGGGAAGTTATACTATCGTATCCTAATTTTGGTAAAGACTTCCAACTAACAACTGATGCTTCGAACTTTGGTATTAGAGCGGTACTCAGCCAAGACGCTAAGCCAATAACTTTTGTTTCCAGAACATTCAACAAGACCGAAGAGACAATGACAAGGAAATGTTGGCAATCATATGGTAACTGAATTCATTGAGGAACTACCTCTATGGGTCCAAGAAGGTGATTATTTGCACAGACCACCAACCACTTACCTACGCTCTCAGTAACAACAATAATAATTCTAAAATGAAGATATGGAAATGTATTTTAGAAGAATATAACTATGAACTAAGGTACAAACCTGGTAAAACTAATGTTGTAGCTGACGCCCTTTCCAGAAATCATTTGGGAGTAAACATCCTTCAAGATCAATCAGACTCTTCTACTATGACTCAACATAGTGCGGAAAATTCGGCCGAGAACCTTATACCGAGTGTTGAAACTCCGGTAAATGTATTTAAAAATCAACTCTTTAGAAGCATATCAGTCCAAGATAGTTTTTCCAAGTTACCATCGACATCTTATACTGGAAACAGGTTATGACGAACAGAAACTAATTAACGTCCTTAATAGATACCTTAACCCATCGGTAATAAATGATATTAAAACTCCCGAACAAATTATGGGCAAGATTCATAACATTACGCAGATCATTTCTGAAATTATAAATGCAGATTCACTCAACTAGTAGCTGAAGATATAACCTCCGAAAATGACCATTAAAACATAATTTTGGAAGAACATACTAGGACACATCGTAATGAAAGGGAAAATAAAGCACAAATTATGGAAAAATATTATTTCCCAGGGATGGCACGGAAAATCAAAAAAATAATAAAGTTGTGCTCAACTTACAAAAAGAACAAATATGAAAGACACAAAAATACACCGGAACTGAGGGAAACACCAACATACCCAGGTCATACAATCTACGTTGATATATTTTCAACCGATAAGAAACTGATTCTGACTTCAATTGATAAATTCTCAAAATATGTACAGGTTAAACAACTTAACGGTAGGTCTATTGAAGACGTTAGGAAGCCACTTAGGGAACCACCGTGGCAGCAGTAATGAGATGTCTTAAAGAAGAAGGAACGTCAAGGGATTTTGAGGAATTATTGGAAAGATCAATAAATGAATATAACCACTCTATTCATACTACCGCTAATAGAAAACCAGTAGACCTATTTTTCGGACGAACAGTTGATTTTTCACCGCAAGATTATGAGACGGCAATACTCTCAAATATCGAGCGATTGAAAAGAAAACGGGAAAAAGACCTTAGTTATCATAATGGGAAAAGAAAGCCAGTCAAGGAATACGTTCCTGGACAACTTGTCTATGTAAAATCAAACAAGTGGTTGGGGACTAAATTAAGTAACCGGTTTAAAAAGGAAATCATGAAGGAAAATCGCGGTACGACCATCGTAACGGAAAGTGGTCGCGTTATTCATAAGTCGTATTAGGAATTAGAATCTTCCACGCTCCTAAAAATATTTTTTTTTTACCACTTTTCAGATTTTTTTTAGTGACCGTCATGGTAGACTTAAGTATTCTTGACTACTCTAATGTCAGACTTGTGACGATTCATACTGGAATGGCGAGAAGACAGAACGGGACATTTAAGGTTATACACTCAATCAATCTTGAACAGTACAGAGACCTAGCGGATAATTTAGAATCTTCATTGAATACGAACATTACCTATATTCATCCATTCCGTCCGTTTCTAACACAACAAGCCCTTGATATTAAATGACTTAGTCCAAATAGAAGAAAAAGATCGATTGATTCAATCGGTACAACATGGAAATGGATTGCCGGAACGCCGGACAGCCATGACTTTGAAAATTTGACCGAAAAATGGCAAATCTCCTAGAAAACAATAAAAGACAGCTAGTTATTAACGAACTGACTATTAATAGAATACTGGAGATATCCAACATTACTAATGAAATATTAAAGGTTAGAAAGGAAGATTGGAATAGTGAATTAACAATAAGATTACAACATAAATTTAATCTAATTGAAAAAGAATTGCAAAACATTGAATATGCCATACAATGGGAAAAAGTTAATATTGTGAATTCATTTATTTTATCTAAAACGGAAATTGAAATATTAAATGATGTATTAATGAACTATAACATACAAATATTTAGTATAGATGAATTGGAAATGTAAAAATTGTAACGAATAGTAAAGAAATTGTGTATATTTTAAGCATGCCAATTACACAAAATGATATCTGTGAAACATATTTAGCAAAACACATAAAATTTGGAAATTTAATAGATAAAATCGAATTTAATGAAATCCTAAATTGCAATAATGTTTTATTCGCCATTAAAAAGAAATATCAAAATTACAATGATTTAACAATATGTAATAAGAATAATTTAATTAGTATAAGAGATGATTATTGTATAACCAGCCTATTTATGAACAGAGTTGGGAATTGTACCCAGGTAAATAACGAACACGTAACCACTATTGAGGAAATCGGAAGCGATATTATACTACTGAATCAATACGACGGCAAGATCACAACGAATGATGAAGAAATAAAACTGAATGGAACATATTAACACAACAATAACTATTGATGGACAAGAATATCTTTCACGTGAAATAAGCGGCAGTAAACCCCTACCAGCCTCTCTGCAACCAAAGGCGACTGGTGACAGATAGAAGAAGTACTATAAAGACTTCAGAAAATAAATTTGGGAAATATTAAACAATTATAGTTGTTGGAAACCAAAAACAAAGCAATGACAATAATTGCTGTACTAATCCTAATTGCTGCTTTTGGAATTGTTGCATGCATCAAGGTCTGGAAAAAATTCCGTCATCTGGAGAAAGAAGTAAAAGAAACTCTTCCAGAATCGATTGAAATATCAGAAACGAAGAGAGAAATTCAGAAAAAGCAGACGAGTATTTACGATCTGCAATCATTCTAAAAAATCGGGACGATTGTATTTAAGGAGGGAGGAGTTAACACCAAATATTTTAAAAATTAAAAAATAAAATATTTTCCACACGATCAACAAAACTGACGTTGCGTCTACAATTACATTCCAGTCACAACGTAGCTTTGTTCATTCTCATCGAAAGTGCTGACAACATGTCTGGACATTGCACGAGCTAGCAATGTAGAAGTGGCGTGACCAGCAGAGAATATCGCAAACGTGTGGTTATCTTTTAGGGTAGTCTGTAAGCAATACTCACTTTAAAATTTGCCTTGAATAACGAAGATTGTGTGTTTTAAAAACAACACACAACCAAATATTTTTTTAATACAAAATTTATCCAAATTTTTAATTTATACATCTTAAATAGGTAATCATAGAAACAAACTATATCACATTCGTAACTTATGCAAAAGTGACAAATATAAATTTGGTACTTTTGCGAAATTCGAACATTTAAGGGTAAAAATCGTACCTACTTTTTGGTACATAAGAATATTTTATTACGGGATCTCATTACAATTTTGAACTTCTTTGGAATAAAATGTTTTTACATCCTTGGGGAAAAATAGTACCAAAAAGGGGTAAAAAGGAGAAATTTTTAAGGATTGGTTCTTTCATTTAGTCATACAAAATCAGCTAATGGGACGTTATTTGGGATTCGGGACGTAAATAAGACCAAAGACCAAGACGTAATATAATAAAATAAGACGTAAGAGGAAGAACAAATTCGGGTAACTAGTTTGGTACGTTTTTTAAACGCAGTTTTTCTTAAGTAATGGAGGCAGATTTTTAATATTTGATTCATATTTGTGACATGAAAATTTAAACACATTGAGAGTTTTGAAAATTCAAGTATAACGGATCAGGTCTAGAGCGGAAAATGGAACTTGGTACATTTTTGCTTATAATGGTGCTTTTCGAATTTTCTATAATATTGAACATAGAAACATGAAATTAAAGATGTATGGTTTTATGTCGATAAGAATTCACAAGGGGAACTTGGTACTTTTTTGTTGTTCTAATGGTTCTTTCTGAATTTTCTATAATATTATGCGTAGAAGCATGAAATTAAACACAAATGATCCTGAGTGAATGAGATCCCATATAAAGAATATTTGTTATACTTTTTTGTTCTCAAATGGTACTTTTTAAATTTTTTGTGATAATTAACTTAGAAAAAATAAATTAGAGATATATGATCCTGTGTGTGAGAATCCTATGTGGTAATTTTTCGGCCTCCTAATGGTACTTTTAAAATTTTCTGTAATGTTGAACCTGGAAACATGAAATTAAAGATTCATGGTGCTTTGTGGATAATAATTCAAAAGGGAGGACTTCGTGGTACCTTTTTGTTCTTTTAATGGTACTTTTTGAATTCTCTATAATATTGAACATAAAAATATGAAACTAAAGATATATGGTCCTACATGAGTAAGAATCGTCAAGAAGGAACTTTTTGATACTTTTCTGTTCTTCAAATGGTACTTTTTAATTTTTTGTGATAATTAACCTTGAAATATGAAATTAGATATACATAATACTATGTGGGTGCGGATTTTGTGGTACTTTTCTTTTTATCAAGTGTTACTTTTTGGATTTTTTTTTTGTAATAACGTAGAAACCTGAAATTAGTAATATATGGTCCTTTGCTTTGTGGTACTTTCTGTTCTCTTAATTGTACTACTTTTTCTATAATAATTAACCTAGAAATAGGGATTTAATGATATACACATTTTCCTAAGTGGTGTGATCATTAAGGGGGGTGGGGGGGGGAGGGGGTGTTGTAATGACATTCTTCTCTATTAAAATAAAATAATTTCATACTTTTTGATCCCTCGAACGTTTAGAGTGTAAAAATTGTATTTTGGTACTTTATAGGTACCCTAATAATCTTTAAAACCAAAAATAAATTTATGAAATCGTATTCTTTTCTTATCACAATTATAAAACATCAACGTGGTGCTTTTTGGGTGGTAAAAATGTTACATTTTGGTTCCTTTTTAACCAAATTACTTAAAAAGTTTATTGTTGTTAACGCCCATAAATAGAGTATGAAAATTGTACTGTAGGTATATCTCCCCTAAAATGTTTATAAATTTGAAAGCTTGGCGTAATTGTAACTTCGTATTTTCCATACTATGAAGTATAGATATATTTTACTTACACATTTATTACTACAAAAATGGGTAAATAATTCTTTGGTATTTTTCGTTCCATAACCGGTATGGTATCATGTTGGATATATATTAGCCATTATCACTTAAAATGTTACGGCCTCAAATTTCGTGATGCCGACGCATTAGCTGACCCAACGAAATTTTTTCAATGGATCTGTCCAATTTGTAGGAAAATAAATATTGAATTTTATAATCTATTTAAAAATTCAAAAGAAGGTTTCGATAAAATAAATGCCGAATTTTAGTAATTACGATGCAAACTAACTAAATTTAAATCAATCATCCCCTAAAAGGAAAAAAATAATAACAAAAAACCACCTGCTCTGAATTCCCAAGTCTTGAATAACATTTAGACTAATGCTTCGTTCCATACCGAAGACGTACCGTTGAGTCATGCTACTACCATATGTGCAAACAATGAACCACACGCAGAAGCTCCATCCCAGCCCGGAACCACATCAGTTAAATCTTATGTACGAATTACACCAAATATTATCTCACCGACACCAATTACTAATATGGAGCCATCAGTTTCAGGTCAACCTAATGTAGGTCCAAATACCATAAACAACAACGTCGTTAACTGGTTGAGGGTAATACCACCAAAAAAAATCTATCTTCATTTCTCGATTTACTTTTAAAATCACAACAGAAGATATCGAATTCTATATAAAAAACAACTTAAAATTCAATGGCGATATTATCATCCATAAATTTAAATATTCTCAGCCAAGAAGTATTGCTTCGTTCAAAGTTATGATACCTCCTGAAATATTTAATTTCATAATAGACCCTGGATTTTGGCCCGATAATGCTTTAATTCGAGAATTTATAATAAATGAAAACCAAAGACAAACAAATACCGCTCGTTTACCTCCATATCCAGCTATAAATTCAAAAATTGAGTAATTCTACTAAAAACTAACTAAATATTATATATCAAAATGTAAATGGAATTAAATCTAAACTATCAAACCTATATGTAGAAAGTTTTGAGTTTAATCACCACATCATACGTTTTTCTTAAACTTGGTAAAATGATACCATCTTGAATAATGAGATATTATGTAATAATTATCAAATCTACAATAAAGATCGAAAAACTTTAAAAACTGAAGGTGAAGTCTTAATTGCTGTTTCTAATTACATACCTGCGACAGAAATTGATATTCCTCCATTATATAATATAGAGTTTATTGGAGTTAAAATAAATATAAACCACAAGCAAATCTTTATTTCCTGTTCTTTTATTCCACCAAACTCAGATCAGATAATTTATCATTAACATTGCGAGGTTATAAAAGCTATTATTTAATCTTCAAATGCAAATGATACTATTTTCGTCTTACCATTTCTTACATGTAACATTTCATCAGATACGTACAACTTCTTTGCAACCAATATAAATATTTTTATTGAAGAATTCATTAACAATTTACCTGATAAGTGTCTTTTTCAAATAAATGGTGTCTACAATGATCATAACAGATTACTTGATTTGGTATTTGTTAACGATCCAAATGAAAGAACCCGTCATGAACCTATCACAAGACCTGAAGACTACCACCACCCAACAATTGAATTTCATAGTTGCTGTAAAGTTAGAAATAGAAAATAAAAATAACTTAAAGGAATATTGTTTTAAGAAGACAAATTACAACGACCTAAATTTTATGTTAACCAGCACTAATTGGTTTGAGAGAGTTAAACTCTCTGATAAAACTTCAACGCTCTTGATAAAATAACGAACAACTTTTATAATATCATTCATGGTTATATCGAACAATGTGTTCCTAAAATTAGAGCCTCTCTTTTATCCGGTCCACCTTGGAAATCTAAAAACTTCCAGATTAAAGAATTAAAAAAAAAACATTACAAAAGGTTCAAAAAATCGAGCACAATAAATGATTATAGGAAATACTGTATCGATCAGAATACAATATACTTAATCTGAAGCTGTATAAAAACTATATAAACAATATTAAAAATAATCTTAAACGTGATCCTAAATCATTTTACAATTTTGTCAACTCCAAAAGAAATTCTACTAACTATACAATAAATATGAAATACCTTACCAGAGAAACATCTTCTACATACTCGGACTCTAAATTCAATAATTCTAAGCTGCACCCGTTTCCTGTTCATGAACATTAAACAATTGTATTTCCTCTAGTGGAATCATCTGGTATTATTTCCAACATCAAAAAACTCCAGTCATCTTCATCCTGCCGGCCTGATGGAATTCCTAATTGCATTAAAAAAAAAAATGTGTTCAGGCTTTATCCTTCCCATTTACTATACTTTTCAATGCCTCAATTGAAATTGGCTACTTTCCCATAATATGGGTCATTTATCATATCATTATTTAAATCAGGAAACAAGTCAAACATAAGTAATTATAGAGGTATTGCTAAATTAAGTGCTATCCCGAAACTCTTTGAGAAATGTCTAACTGAACCTCTTTACCATCAAATTTCATCAATACTTACTCCCTACCAACATGGGTTTCGAAAAGGACACTCAACAACAACCAATTTATTACAACTTACTACATTGATTAATTATGGTTTCATGAAAAGACAATATACTGATGTTATATACACTGACTTCAGTAAAGCGTTCGATATTAAGGAAATTGCTCTTAATGGGATTTACAAACAGAACCTAAAATTGGATAAAATCATATTTGACAAGTCGACAACAACACATTCGTTTTAATAATGCCCTATCTTAAATCATATATATTAAATCCGTTGTACTGCAAGGCAGTCATGAGCCGATTTTCTTTTTACTTTTTATAAACAACCTTCCATCAATTGTGAAATTTTCCAACTTACTAATATATGCAGACGACATTAAACTTTTTATAAGCTCAAGTAGTCCACTTAATCAATCATTTTTATAAACGGATTTAGATAGCTTTTTATATGGTGTAAATAGGACTTAGGGAATACGATTTGGAGTCCGCAAATGAATTCCTGGATCTTGGCGTACTATTCGATCCAAAGCCTATATTTAATAAACACATTAATATGTGTACAAATAAGGCTCGTGGCGTCCTTGGGTTTATTAAACGATGGGCTAAAGAATTTAATGATATTAGTATAACAAGACAGATATATACTTCTTTAGTTAGACCGACTGGAATGCTGTTCTGTTGTCTGGGACCCCTTTTATAATATTCATATTGACCGTATTGAATTTATAGAAGAAACAGTTCGTACTTTTGCCATCATACAAGACCAGATTATTACAAATGAAATTACCAAGTCTCAAAAGTAGAAGAACTATGTTAAATATAATTTTCGTTATCAAGTTTATATCTGGCAGCATCGAAGCAGAATTTCTTGTGAATAGAATAAATTTTAATGTACCTCAACGTCCCTCACGTAGCTTTCAGCCATTATTTATAAAATATTTTCGACAAGACTATGCTAACGCTGATCCCTTCCGTAGATTACGTTTAAACTTTAATGAACTTTATAATGTTATTGATATGCCTCTCAATGTAAATTTAATTAAACGTTATTTACTTTTACTCTTAAATAATTAATGTAACATATAATTTGTAACAATTTTGTATTTTCTGTCTGTAAGGATTTTGTCCACAGACTCAATAAATAAATAAATAAAAATAAAAAAAATAAATGGAACATTTATGGGGTAAAATCTATATTTTAATGCTTTTTTTTGGTACTCTAATTTAAGAAAGATGGTAATAAAATTTGTATCTTAAGCTACTTTTATGAAAAAAGTATTAGACACGTTTTTTTTTGGAAATTCGACATAAAATAAAAATCGGTTAAAAATGTACTCTTTATATCTTCCAAGGCATCAAACTTATCAAAAAATCTTTGTTCTTTTGTATTTAAAGAAATAGCAAATAAGTGTTTTGAACTTTTGCAAATTCAAACGTATACGGGCTAAAAAGAGGTAAAATCCGATTGGAAAACAAATTTAATCGCATTATTCTCTGCTCAAAAGTATACTTTGAACCAATAAAAAAGAAATAAATTCTTAATCGTAGTATTTTTTAATACAAAGCCTAATTTTAAAGGGTAAGGTACCCTGGTACTTTCACATTTATAGAGCAAAAAGGGGAATATTCGGTATGGTTGTGAGAGCAAAACAAAAGGGGTAGGTTCAGGAGCGGATGGATAGTTCTTGGGGGAATGAAAAATGCTTCACTGAGTAAATATATATTTGGTATATCTAAGGAAATAAAAGATTTCAGAATTTGAGAAAACTTCTATTATATCAAATTGTACACAACGAATTGGGAAGCGAAGCGCACCACAGTGGGGTCAAACGCAAAATTTTTGGTAATAAATCTGAATCTCCTAAACTACTGGTCGGATCAAATTGAAATGTATGGAAGAGTTGTAGAGGAGGACCTAAGCTTTCAGAAAAATCATCTTTTAGTCACCCTGTGATAACACGAGATAAGCTACAGGGTGTCAAAGTTGACTACCTCGAGTATGTAAAAGTTAAAAAAAATCGTAACTTGTACAAATGAAGTCCGATTTTAAAGATTTTTATATTTCTGGAAAGTGCTTGGCAAGATAACTTACTCATCTAAGTTATCTCTTACAGTTAAAAAGATATTTACGCTTGAATTTTGAATTTTTGATTTTTTGGCTCGACTTTCTTTCGTTTTTCGGGAATAAGTCCGGAGATATATGAGGTAAAAATCTTTTAAAAATATTCTGTAATTTGCTACATATTTCAAAATAATATGCTGAAAGAATTTTCGGATTATCTCAATTCGTCTATATGTGAAAAATATTCAAAGTCAGCACTCTGAAATTGGCATGAAAAATGGCTATTTTTTTTACAAAAATATAGTACAATTCATTCACTTTTTTCTCAAAGTTCCGTTAATAAAAATTTTTTTCCTTATTAATTTCAAAAGATAAGGCTTCATGAATGGTTAATAAAGAAATTTTGAATTGATTTAAGTTTGCACCCTACATCCAGCTTTGGCCGAAAATTGTCAATTTTAAAAAATAGTTTCATTTTTATCGATTAATAAAAAAAATGTCACGCGAGCTTTTTTAAATTTGGTACCCATATTTTTTATAGAAATAGATTTAGAATGATTTAACACTAAACTGCTTCCCGCCCGGCCAAAAACGAAAGCAGGAGTGGAGATTTTATGTTAAAAGTGACGTGACTTGGTAGTTTTGAGGCCATTATATTACTATTATTAAATGACCTATATCAACATTTTATATATCGTTGAATTGGTAAATAAGTCTATTTTTATATTCTTTTAACATTTTTAAAGTATTTGCAAAATTAGTGGAGTTGTATTAAAAAAATTAAATTTTTTTGGATTTTCAGCTATTTAAAAAAAAAAAAAATTTATTTTTGAAAAATTAACAAAAATAGGTTATTGGAGCTATTTTATTGATTTTTTTAGGAATGAAAGCTTGATTTGTGTTTTATACATTACATAAGAAATAATATTAAAAATATTATGCTAATATGCTTTTAAAAATAGTCGTTAAAAAAACTGACTTTTAACATAAAATCTCCACTCCTGCATTCGTTTTTGGCCGGGCGGGAAGCAGTTTAGTGTTAAATCATTCTAAATCTATTTCTATAAAAAATATGGGTACCAAATTTAAAAAAGCTCGCGTGACATTTTTTTTTATTAATCGATAAAAATGAAACTATTTTTTAAAATTGACAATTTTCGGCCAATGCTGGATGTAGGGTGCAAACTTAAATCAATTCAAAATTTCTTTATTAACCATTTATGAAGCCTTATCTTTTAAAATTAATAAGGAAAAAAATTTTTTATTAACGGAACTTTGAGAAAAAAGTGAATGAATTGTACTATATTTTTGTAAAAAAATAGCCATTTTTCATGCCAATTTCAGAATGCTGATTTGAATATTTTTCACGTCTAGACGAATTGAGATAATCCAAAAATTCTTTCAGCATATTATTTTGAAATATGTAGCAAATTACAGAATATTTTTAAAAAATAGTTACCTCAAATATCTCCGGACTTATTCCCGAAAAACGAAAGAAAGTCGAGCCAAAAAATCAAAAATTCAAAATTCAAGCGTAAATATCTTTTTAACTGTAAGAGATAACTTAGACGAGAACATACTCGAGGTAGTCAACTTTGACACCCTGTAGCTTATCTCGTGTTATCACAGGGTGACTACAAGATGATTTTTCTGAAAGCTTAGGTCCTCCTCTACAACTCTTCCATACATTTCAATTTGATCCGACCAGTAGTTTAGGAGATTCAGATTTATTACCAAAAAATTTGCGTTTGACCCCACTGTGCGCACCAGATGTTACTTATAAAATTCAAGTTAGCCCACTTTCAAATATATTAATAAAAAATCAGTTACTTTTGATAAAATTATAAAAATTCACTTTAATATAAATCACAAATTATTAATGCATCTTAATTAAATTATGATTATTTATGTGAAAACATTTTATGTAAAAATAGGTAAAAACACCTTAAAATTCGAATATTCGATAACTAGTAAAAATCGCGAAAAACTCGATTAAATGTATTACGAAAATCGGCTAAAACTATAACAATCATTTAATTATGGTCAATAATCCTTCAAAAATAATGCAAAGCAATACAAAAAGTTCAAATCCGTACGCAAGACCAAATATTTGGTTAAATTACGAATTTCTAAATAGAATAATCACAACATTGGCAAAGAAACATCTCACCAAGAGATTACTGGGAATAAAAAAAACCTTTCTAATATACTTAAATATCCACCAGAACTAAGACTAATTGCCAAATGTTATACTATGCGCAGATTGAAAAGCTTTACAAGCAGTGTGGTTTCAAAAAAGAATGTAAGTTCTTGATATAACTTATCGATGCTGAGTAAAAATACACCGAATTGAACATACTAAATAGTATATATAAATATTTTTCACATACCAAATAAGGTAAAAGAAGTTTCCCAACCGAAATTAATTTTTCAACTAAGAAAAATTAAACGCCAAAAGAAATTTACAATAGGAAAAGGAAAAAAATATATATATATATATTTTTTTTTTTTTGGAAAAAATTAGAAAAAGGAATGACGAATTTATCTTCAACATTGTCTATCAAAAAAATATGCATCTTCTTTTGAAAATTTTTAAGTAAATCAATAGGTTTTAAAAATTAGCATTTGTTTAATAAAAAATGTAGGAAATACACATTTTTAAGTATTTTTATTTCACTTTTTGTAAATAACTACATAACATATTTATGACTTTTTGTAAATTGTAAAAGTCTTCTAATAGTAAGTAGTTTAATTTTTTTTCCTGGGTTTCCGAAATTCTAAATTTCCAAATTTCGTTAAATTTAAGCTTAAATTTTACGGACCATACGATTAAAAATGTATCTTTTGATAAAAAATAATTTGCCTAAGTACTAGTTTTATAAGTTAATGAAATATTTTTAATTTTTTTTTTTTTTTTTTTTTTTTATTAATCAAAATCTATCCAAAACTTTTTACAAAAAGCATTTAAGTAATAACGCAGAAAAAGTTTTCCCCAAATTTTCTCATACAAAATATAATATTTATCCTAGATATTATTAAATTATACATAAAGAAAATTTTTCGTATTTTCAGACAATTTTATTTATACATAAATTATTAACGATAAATGTCTAAAAAAGGTAATTTTCAAGTAAAATCTTAAAAAACGGTTGGTTGAAAATATGCCTAATTTTGTAACTAAAACTCATTAAAAATTTTGAATTATGCTCAAAATACAGTTCTTTTTTGGTAAGATATTGTTCTGTTAATTTCTTCTTTTTAATATTTTTTGGAAAGTAGAAGAATCAAGCTTGTTATCCATATACATTTGCAAATGTTATGGTGATATATTGAAAGAAATTTTGTTAAAAACATTTAAAAAATTAAATTTTTCAAGTTCTAATGCAATTTATTATAAATTTTTCTACACACACAATAAATTATTACCGTATATTTTTCAATTTTTCAAACACAGTTATTTCATTTTGTGTCTAAATTTAATAAATATATTTAAGTAAATATAAAATTAAAATAAAATTTAAGTAAAATTTTATTTCTCACTTAGATTTTTAACTCATTCAATCATCTTGATTGCTTGATGAATTATGCGTGTCGTTGTGGTTGCAAAACTGCGGTCACCTGTTTTAATTTGCCTTGTATCGAAGTGTATGGGACTTTAAGTAATTGCAACTTGAATTGAAAAAATATTTTTTGTGAGGAAAATTGTCTAGGTGTTTTTTTAAAAAAAACCTAAATTGTATTGTTGATCAAATAAATCAACAAAATGAATTGAAACTTAAAACAAATAATTATTAGTTTTAAAGAAGATATAATCGACTTCTCTACGTTCTTATTTTAATGAAATCGAATTGTTACTTAAAAATTTATATGTTTTCCCTTGAAATTAAAAAAAGTAATAATAATAATAATTTGGTGTGTCCACATTACTCTAGCGAAACTGTCTGTCTAATATTCTTATTTTCAAAATTTTCAAATTCTATTTCATTCCACAAAATGATACGTGTGATGAAAACGGATGCAATCTAAAAGTTTTTAATATATACTTCGTATATATTTGACAAATTTTCATAAGTAAATACCTTGAATAAAATACTGAAAAAATTAGAAAAAAATGAATGTAAGGTAGACACATTCTATAGCAAAAGTGTGTATCTAATATTTTTATTTTCGAAATTTTCAAATTATTTTTGGAAATTTATTGTGAAATTTATTTAACAATAAATGTTCAAACATAAGGGGTAGTCTTCATTAGAGATGACGTTAAAACATCGTGGTATATGCATTACTGTTAATTTCTTGTTTTCTCATTGTTCTGTTGCTGCCTTCCACCAAAGAGTAACAAGGGACGAAACTAATTGTCAAAAACCTTAGTCGGTTGTCAAAAACACAATTTACGGTCTACACGACATTGAACAAAATGGTATGCGTACATGTATTTGGATAGTGTGGACTCAACGTGTTCATGTTTTGTTCTTGTTCGCACACCGTTGTTCGCACAATTGTCAATCGGGAGTTTCGCTTCTATATGTTACTCTATGCCTTCCACGCTCATGCAGTAATTTCTTTATTTGTGTTAGTAAAAAACATTGCGTGTGATGCTTCATGTTTAAACATCAAAAAAATTAACAATCACATTAACTTAAACATTTTACATTTATCATTAACATGATGTTAGTGTTAAAGTTAAATATTTTTAGGTGGGAACCGCGAGTAATACTGAGCAAATATGTTCTAGCAGAATTAAAAAATGTGCAAAATAAATAAATAAATTTTAATGAGCGCTCGAGCTCTGACAACTTTGTCTTGACGCTGCGTGGTAAAAGACGCAATTTTGATTGTTGTTGATGATTCTTACATGGTTTTTTATGGCATAAGTTTCCTCTAATTGCTAGAGATAAAAATTAACTGTAATTCAGACAAAAACTTGACGTTTGTCTTGCTGAAAATTTCTCTTGTATAGAATCCACTTGATCGATAGTTGAACGTTTTGATTCAACTAGTGTATTCAAAAACCAGTTTTTTCTTTTTAAAAGACTGATTGTTTTCGAATAATTTTTATTTTCTTTACTTAGGACCAATTTATAAAAAACCCAAATGAATGAAAATTACATTCTCCTGAATTTTCTGTATGAAAATTATAATTTTCTTTAAATTGTTTTTGAGTATTTTTTCATACAAATTTTATTTTTTAACAATTCGCTTGTTGTACTCAATCAGTAGCTTAGATTATGATCTGATAAAACATTAAATTTATTTTGTTTAAATTTTGTGATTTGAGTAACACTGATATTATTTAGTTTAAAATTACCTGCGATTACAAATAAGTATACTTGTTTAAGTAAAAATAACAAACATTTTAGCAATGTTCGTATTAAAAAAGTGCTTAACCGGTTTTTAAAGTAAGGCCGCATTCGAAACCGGGCTTTTCAAAGCTATTTGTCGAATCATTCGAAAACGATTTTTCTAAAAATATCGGTTTTTCTAACAAACTAGTTTCATAGACACAATAAAAATGACAAATACATTCTACACTTTTTATACATTTATTCTATTAAAATTTTAAAGTTTGTAAAAATGCCTTTATTGTGTAGATTTCCCATAACGTCCAGTCTGCAATAGAAAGTTTTTTATCAAGACAAATGTCAAATTTTTATCAGTATAAAAAACTAAAAAAAATTGTCTAATGTAGACCGAATTTGTCTGTTGGTAGCAGTTCTACAAGAACAACAATACGGCGAATCATTAATTTGTTTATACATGGAGTTTGACACTTCTGTGAGTATGCAACAATTATGCTTATATGGAGTTTGACAATAATAAAAAAATAATCAGCTGAATAAGTGAGGTCACCAATTTGAATTCGTCTTAGTATCTTTCATTAAATCTACTTCACAATTTGTTGTAAACCATGGTGAAATGAAACAGTAACAAATTTATGTTTTATGTATGATTTCTTTACCGAAAATTTTATTGTTTTCTTTATATGATGTTTGCGAAGTCATAGATTTTGTAACTTCATATCTTTTAATGTATTCATGATATCGAAAAAGCTCTGTCAATTTTCCTTAATCGTAAGATGTAATGCAGACTGAATGTATCAGTATTATAGCAGCATTAAAACAAAATTTTCAGCGCATGAGCACTGACAACTTTGTCTTGTCGTTGCTTGATAAAAGACGCCATATTGATTTTTGTTGGTAATAAACCATGTAGGCTTATTTTGATATACAGTGGCTCAATTTAATAACCGGACACTAATACATTTTTTCTTTGTTCTTTATTAATATACAAATCGTTTTTTGTCAAAAAATTAAAAACTAATTTACTTTATCAATACAAGCCTAAATTGCATTATTTACTAAGTATGACATCAAAATAAATCCAAACTAATTTTCTAAATGAGGAAAATAAAGTGTAGTATAATCAAACTACAAATTAATAATCGGACAAGTGGCTACTACCGCATTTTAGAGTCACTTAATGAGGAAATAATGTATTTGATAAAAAAAGAAAAATAAATAAAAAAAATGATATGAATAACAGACGTGTTCAAACATCTAAAGAAGTTAGAGAGTTGATAATCAAACATTAACATAGTGGTGTGTCTGTCCGATAAACGATGGATTGTGAGTCAAATAAATAAGGATCCAAATAAATATGTAGCAATATGAACAAAAATGCGGTCTGAAAGTCTACAAATCAGCGTCAATTCCGAAACTGTCCGCAATGTTCTGCGTAGACATAATTTCCATGGTAAAGTTTAAAAAGCAGTTTATAAACAACATTAATCGCATTAGAAGACTGAAATTTGTTTCTGAACATGAAAACAATGAATTTTCTTACTGGAGCACTGTTTTATTTCCAAACGAAAGCCAAATGAAGAAATGGAGAAAGCCAAATGAAGAACTTAAGTTTTTCAATCTTCGTCGTACAATAAAGCACGGTGCAGAAAGTGTAATGGTTTGTGGATGTATTTCAGCCGCGGGCCCCGGTCAGCTAGTTTTTATGGACGGAATAATGGACCAACATAAGTATATATCAATTTTTAAAGAAATTTGGCAGCTAGTGTGCAAAAAGTGGGCATTTCAGAAAATTTTAAATTTTATCAAGCAATGAAGCACAAAAAGCATAACACAAGGATGTGGTTATTGTGTAATTGCTATCATGTTATGGAAACGCCGCCACAGTCTCCTGATCTGGAAAATAAATTGAAGTCTCGGACAAATTCCAATGTAACTGAGTTAAAGACTGCTCTTAAAGAGGAATGGGAATGTATTGACCATGATTACTGCAAAAAGCTCGTTGAATCTGCTCCAAACCGATCAGAAGAAATTCGCAAGAGTAGAGGACTGTCAACAAAATATTAAATTTAGAAACAAATTTGAATTACATTTTTATATAATTAATGAATTTTTATTACTTTTTGTGTAGAGACTTTTTGAATTTATTGTTTATGTTTTTTATTACTCTTATATAAATAAATGAAATACTTTTTTTATTTTTTAGTTTGCTGTATGAGTGTTTTTTATTTTGACAAAAAATATATTTCTTTCTGTTGTCCGATTATTAGATCCATTGTAATTGAGAGATAAAAACTTATTTAAAATTCAACCAAAAAATTGACCTGGGCCTACCCGCCCAAATTTTTATCAAAAAGAAACTATTTACTAGGAGACTTATTCGTGAAAATTATGAAGTCCTGCACTATAATAGTTCCCGAGACATACGAGAATAAATATTTGGTTTGTATTGGGACTATAACTCCCCGGACCTTTGCGACCAATTATATATAAAAACTGTTCTGTGTATGTAGTTTAAGAGTTTTTCCCTCAAATACAAAGGATGCATGTATAGAAGAACGGATATTTAAGGATAATAGTACTAACATAAAGGTATTGTTTTCAATAAAAATAAAAAATGTGTCCACAAAGTATGCTCTGTGCATATATACACTGTCTGCCACTTGAATAAGGAATCAAATTTTTTTTAACTTTAATTAAGTATATTTTCAAATTTCAAAGTGTTGGCTTTATTTACCTGAAGAAATAAAAAAATATATATTTTGTTATACTAAAATTATGCATTTATTTAAAGACATGTATTTCTGTAGCACTTTTACGTGTGTCACTTGAATAAGGAATATTTTAAAACTAAGCAAACTGTAATTTATTTTTAAATTTTAGGTTATAGTACTGCCACCATTTTTAGAAATAATCTCAAAAATGCGATTTGGCATCGAATTGTATAATGACTCTAAGTAATTTAGCGAAATTGAACTCCATGCTTCCGTTATTGCATCCTTTAAGGATTCTATCGTCTCAAATTGTTTTCCTCCTTCATAAACTTTTCATGCAAGACATTTTCCATTGGATTCAGGTCTGGTGAATATGGGGTCCAATCCAAAAGTTGAACACCTTGTTGATTAATCCATTGTTTTACTGCTCTGGCGGTATGAATCGGAGCGTTGTCGTGTTGGTACGTCCAAGGTATGGGTCCAAAGAAATCATTAAATTTTGGAAATGCTTCCTCCAGAATGTTTTTGTAAGTCGTTGCAGTCATTTTGTTGGATACAAAAACCAATTCTATGGTACCATATATATATATATATATATATATATATATATATATATATATATATATATATATATTGATGTGATATATATATGTATATATATATATATATATTGATGTGATATATATATGTATATATATATATATATATTGATGTGATATATATATATATATATATATATATATATATATTGATGTGATATATATATATATATATATATATATATATATATAAGCGCAAAGTACTACATACCGATATTTGACTATATCTTTAAACTTAGTAGGATCAATTATAATATGTTGCGCATAGTTTGAGGTCAGTTGTATACGCTGCGTATATTATACATGCCTGCAGTCGTTGTATACACTACGTATACATTTTCCTCTTCATTTTCGCCGCCTTCAGTTTTTACTTCTTAAACTTTGCTCCTGTTACTTAAGTATTGCTAAACCACGTTTTTCTTTTAAATGATTTATTTTTCTGTAAAAAAAATGGTAGAAGGAATAAAAATCACATCAACACAGAACAAAAACAAAAGTTGTGCGGCATTGGTTAAAAATATAAGAAGTAAATCAAACCAAGATTATATAGTGTCCATATTAGGCACCTTTTTATCAACTTTTTTTAACTGAGGTTACCTTATATAAATTCGCACTGTATTAAACGTTTGTCTTGATCAACATTTGTCTAGTATAGACACGAGGTTAAATATATACTGTTTGTCTATAAAGTAATAAAGGAATAAATATTATATTTATATGTTTTCTTATATTTTTAATGTATCTTTATTTATAGTTGTAATGAAAATCTAGATTTTATAACTCATATTTTTTAAACAGTCATAAGAAAAAAAGCAGTAATGCTTCTTAACGTTGAGTCTATACTAAACAAATTTTTATCAAGACAAATCACAAGATCAGTGCGAATCTATACAAAGTAACCTCAGTTAAATATCTTCGCGTTGATTTTGACATTTGTCTTGATAAAAATGTGTTTTTTTTTTGAAGTGAAAGAGGTATAAGGAGTTAATTTTTTTTAGCTTAATGAAAAATCTTTGGAATTCTTAAAATATGGAATGTTATTACACGAAAACTTTGGGCCTCATGCTTTAAATGTTTCATACATTAAATAAATAATATATTTTAGTACATTTTTTTTTAACAACAGTGTACCAGGAAAAAACCTTAATAATCCGGATAATTCGATAGTCTGCAGTCATTTATGCGGATTATCGAGTTTATACTGTATTTACTTTTATTTATGTAGATTTTAAATCACATTTTTGGAAAAATTCCTTATATAAAATAATTCGTTATACAATATATATTATATATATATTATTATAGTTAAATCGCAAATTCGTTAAACTGAGTAAGTTTAAAATATGGGGACCTTTATGAATACTGTACACATGAAAAACTGAATGTTTTTCCTTTTGGAGTATTTTTTTTGCAAATAACACTGTGCGAAAAATGGTAGGGGTCAGTGATCGGGAAGGGTTCAAACTACCGGGGAAAGTTATATCAGTAAAAAAGAAGTTATACGTGTCCCGGCGTTTCGCTAGGTCACGTCTAGGAATCGAGATATATCGATTTGAAGTTAGTAACTATAATATAGGGGAAATTGTGACCTTTGGTGGTCTTTTTTTTTTTTGACATAACGCGAGAACCACCAGTCCGATTTTGCTGAATCAAATTTAAAAAAATTAGGAATTACAATTCCTTTAATCTGTTCATACAACGTTTCGCTACATAAGCAACAGTTTCGCAGTTATAAATAAATGTATGAAAAAAAAACTATTTTTTGCCTAAAAAATTGAATTTTTTTATTTTTAATTCATAAAAAATCCAAAACGGTAAAAAAAAGTGTCAAGTCCTATTACTTTCACGTAAAGTCACATAACCTTTAAACAAAATGAGACATAGATCCTGAAAATCAATGGACGCGTTTCGCTTTTATTCACAATTAAGTGAAGGTATCGCATTTTGACAAGAATATTGATTTTATGTTTCAATGAATTTGGATAATATTTATTATATATTATTATAATTATTAACACGTAAAATTAAAAATTATTACAGGTAATTATTAGGTTATTACATAGATACATAGGTTATAAAAATCGATGAACGCAAAACTTATTTTCGTTTGTTTGCGCCCTTTACTTTCTTGCGTGGTGGTTCGCCCACTTGTTCAGAGTCTGTATCGGATGAGGATCTGTCTTCATCACTTCATTTTTGTGACTTACCCTCGGAGGAAACTCCCATTGTATATTCTTCTTCTTCATCTTCATTGTCGGGATCGTACGTATTTTGCGACCACCAACAAATTTCAGCCACCAGCGAATCGAGCCTTTTGCCTTTATGTCGCGTTTCCATTGGCATTGCCACTTGATGGAAGCGCTCGCCATGTTCATCCGACTCTGAGGCTAGCTGCTTGAGGAAGTATTCGAGATGGTGATGCAAGAATTGAATTTTGAGGGACATATTCACTCCAATTTTCTGGAAGTAGTGCAACATCTTGGTCACAAGAGCGGGGTAATTTTGTGCTCGCGTACTTCCCAAAAAATATCGTATGACTTTCTTCACTGCCCTCCATGCAAAGTAATCATTACCGTCTAAAGCACCTTTAAATTCCTTTGATTTCATGAGCTTTCGTATATCCGGCCCATTCAGAACACCTTCCTTCAATTTTGCTTCGCTGATTCGTGGGAAAATATTTTCCAAACAATCAAGAATTTTCGATTGCTTCACAATGGCCTTGATGAAATTTTTTACGATTCCCAGTTTGATATGGAGAGGGGGCATGAGGACGTTCTCCATTGGCACCAGTGGATCATTTACGCAGTTGTGTCCTTTCTCCGTTGGATCTCGAGCAAGCCACTCATGCATTTCGTATTGGTTTCCTTGAAATCGGGTATCCCAAAGACACAAGAAACACATGTTTTTCGTATAGCCTCCTTGGAGACCTCTTCGCATCGCCACGTCTTTCAGATCACAACTGATCCGCCACATGTGATCAGTGTAGCAAACTTTATCCAAAATTATTTTCCTGGAATCGTATGTTTCGCTCATGTCTGTGCTGTAGCCAATGGGAATGCTTGGTTTTTTATTATATTTATGTAGCAAAACGACTTTCAGGCTTGATTTCGAAGAATCGATGAACATTCGCCAATCAGCTGCGACATAATTAATGGCCATCGCCTCCATCATTCCCTTTATATCGTGGCAGTAAACAAATGTGTTCCCTTCGTTGATTGTGAAGTACCGTTGGAATAGCAATTGTCGTCTTCGATATCCGGTGACTTTGACATTAGGCTCCAAATTGTTGCCTTCTTTCAAAAGCTGGGCAAGTTTTTCTGCTTCACTTTAAGAAAGGTTTAATTCTGCAACAATCTTGTCCATTCTTGCTTGTGATATTGGAATTATTTTATAGGTTTATAGGTGAAATCCGATTGATCCATTGTTTCAATAGAAAAAGAAGTTTCTCTGTCAGGACTTGGAAGCGGTGGAATTGGTATTTCATCCGAATGCGGTAGAGGTATTTGTGCACATTTAACAGATATGTAAACTATTCGTTTAAGGCCTTTACGATTTACTCCACATATTTTGTTTGCGCAAGCGTAACAGTTGTCGGAATTGTGCTCTCCTGGATCAGTCCAAATCATTGGTATACCAAAACGAAGTGGATCCAAGTTTCCCTTGGATCCACATGTTAAGACCATTGTAGCACGTTTTACAAATTTTGTCTGGGACCCACGAAACGCCGCGAATTATTTCGCAATCAAAATAAAGTTTAAAAGCGCGCTCCACTTGCTCAGTGAGTAATGCAGCATTTGTTGAAAAAGCTCTTTTGCCACAAACGTAACAAAATAAATTGATATTTTCTGGACAATTTGCACTCATTTCGGTTTTATATTTTTATTACTTTTTCGTCACTTTAAAAAAACCGTACTTTACACTTGTTGAATGACAAAAATCGATCAGTGAACACCTATAAATACTACGTAAGTTTCAATATTTTACTGAGAGGTACTTATGAATTCGCGCATCTTTTAAGGGTGGCTGGCTATAAACCTGATTCGTGTGCGTTTTAAATTTTTCGAAACGTTCTAAAACATGACCACTCATAAAAAGCCAACAGAAAAAACCCAAATAATTAAAAAAGTGCACTTTCCTTTTTTTCTTTTAATTGTCCACGCACATTTATGACCGTTTTTTAGTTTGTTACCGCTACCATAAAAATCAAATAACCTTTTGTTTATTACTTTTTTTTTAATTCTGACAATCATAAAAAAAAGTCATCAATGTTTTTTCCAAGGAATTTTGAGCATATCTCGAGCAAATTTTTGAAATGCATACCTTCACTTAATTGTGAATAAAAGCGAAACGCCTTCATCGATTTTCATTATCTATGTCTCATTTTTTTTAAAGGTTATGTGACTTTACGTGAAAGTAATAGGACTTGACACTTTTTTTACCGTTTTGGATTTTTTATGAATTAAAAATAAAAAAATTCAATTTTTTAGGCAACAAATAGTTTTTTTTTTCATATATTTATTTATAACTACGAAACTGTTGCTTATGTAGCGAAACGTTGTATGAACAGATTAAAGGAGTTGTAATTCCTAATTTTTTTAAATTTGTTTCAGCAAAATCGGACTGGTGGTTCTCGAGTTATGTAAAAAAAAGACCACCAAAGGTCACAATTTCCCCTATATGATAGTTACTAACTTCAAATCGATATATCTCGATTCCTAGATGTGACCCAGCAAAACGCCGGGACACGTATAACTTCTTTTTTACCGATATAACATTTCCCGTTGGTTTCATCCCATCCCGATTTTGACTGTCGCATAGTGTAATGAACTAATGGTATGAAATTATTAAACAGAATAAATGTTTAATATTGTTTGATGCAAAATAACCTTTTTTTTAAAGATATATGGTACGAAAGTAACGATTATGAAAAATAGGGACTTTAGGCGGTTTTTGATTTTTTAAGATAAGGGGACCTTTATCAATACTACTGTGGGGCAGAATCGAAATTTTTTTGGAAATAAATCTGTAACTTCTGATCGGCTGGTTGGATTTTCATGAAATTTGGTATATACGTAGCGGAGGGGTGTACAATGTTAAGTTTGGTAGGGGGGCACAACAAACCCCTCAGAGGCGGAGCTAAGGGGGCTCAAAGTTAGGTACCTCTGACATAAGAAATTTTCAATCGCTTGCCAAATTTTTGTTTCTCGTCCGATATCAAATATTTTTATATATTGTTGTAGGCCCTGATAAGACCTATAAAAAACATGTTTACATGTCCTATTTATCTCTTATAGTTTTCAAGTTATTTGCGTTTGAATTTTTAAGCATTTTGTATGTTCTTGGTCTCCGACCGATTTTATTAGGTTTTTTCCTATCTAGTTAAAGAACAAAATTATCTATTGAAAAAAAATTGAAGTCGATATCTTTACCGAGTCCAAAAATAGCTACGAAACTGTTGTTCAGATAAAAGATTATGTTAAGATATAAGATAATTTTCGTCGGATAATTATCTAAATAGGAAAAATTATGGTAAAATATATTTGTGTATTCAGCTTATTAAAAGTGGAGGTATTCGACATGCCCGTCAAAAAAAAAAAAAAAAATCATGATTTGATGGGAAAAAAACTGAAAGCAGATTCGTGTTTAGGAGGTCAAATTCTATATAGTCCACACATAATGTTTTTAAGGAGAATGAAACAATTTTTTTCCGAACAGTTTTATTAACGAAATAAATGATTTTTTTTTTTTACTAAGTTTGTATTTGCTTAGCAGCCCCTCCCTCATGGTCTCACTCTAAATTTTTTTATATGTTGTTGCCAACACTTTAAGGAACATTTAAAAAAAAAATTATGAAAATGGAAGATATGCTTTTTTTTTAAATATGCTTGATACAAGGTCGAATATTGATTTCATTATTCTTTTTTTCAAAAATGACGTTTTTATAAAAATAATTAGAAACTAGATTTATTAAGCAGTAGTTTGAGTTAAAGTTTGTTAAATCGGATAAACAAGTCCGAGGATATATGGATTTAAATTTCATGAATTTTGAAAAAAGTGATTTTGAACCACGATAAAAACTAAACTACAACGAATTTGAAAATTTTGAAGATCTTAAAATTTTGTATTGACATAATGTATATTCCAAATTTTATCAAAATTGGAGGCGGTTAATTGGAGGTTGTTAATTTTTTTCGAAAATTTTAGTTTTCCCTCATAAACATTTTTATTTGGAATAAAAAGAAAAAATTTTGACATATAATTTATTAGCCTTCTATGACTTGCCGTGATGTTATACCGGTAAAAGTTAAAATTTTTACAAAGCCTTCTCTAAAAAGTCCCCCGTTAAAATATGGACCTAGCCTGTTAGTAACGTTTTTAATTATTTTGTAGAGTGAAACTAAGTTTACGTTAGGCCAATATTTGACTATTTTTGCCTAATGGTAACACCACACAGTGGGGTCAAACGCAAATTTTTTGGTAATAAATCTGAATCTCCTAAATTACTGGTCGGATCAAATTGAAATGTATGGAAGAGTTGTAGAGGAGGACCTAAGCTTTCAGAAAAATCATCTTGTAGTCACCCTGTGATAACACGAGATAAGCTACAGTGTGTCAAAGTTGACTACCTTGAGTATGTAAAAGTTAAAAAAAATCGTAACTTGTACAAATGAAGTCCGATTTTAAAGATTTTTATATTTCTGGAAAGTGCTTGGCAAGATAAAGAAAAAATAAGCTTACTCATCTAAGTTATCTCTTACAGTTAGAAAGATATTTATGCTTGAATTTTGAATTTTTGATTTTTTGGCTCGACTTTCTTTCGTTTTTCGGGAATAAGTCCGGAGATATATGAGGCAAAAATTTTTTAAAAATATTCTATAATTTGCTACATATTTCAAAATAATATGCTGAAAGAATTTTTGGATTATCTCAATTCGTCTAGACGTGAAAAATATTCAAAGTCAGCACTCTGAAATTGGCATGAAAAATGGCTATTTTTTTACAAAAATATAGTACAATTCATTCACTTTTTTCTCAAAGTTCCGTTAATAAAAAAATTTTTTCCTTATTAATTTCAAAAGATAAGGTTTCATAAATGGTTAATAAAGAAATTTTGAATTGATTTAAGTTTGCACCCTACATCCAGCATTGGCCGAAAATTGTCAATGTTAAAAAATAGTTTCATTTTTATCGATTAATAAAAAAAAATGTCACGCGAGCTTTTTTAAATTTGGTACCCATATTTTTTATAGAAATAGATTTAGAATGATTTAACACTACACTGCTTCCCGCCCGGCCAAAAACGAATGCAGGAGTGGAGATTTTATGTTAAAAGTCAGTTTTTTTAATGACTATTTTTACAAGCATATTAAAAGCATATTAGCATAATATTTTTAATATTATTTCTTATGTAATGTATAAAACACAAATCAAGCTTTCATACCTAAAAAAATCAATAAAATAGCTCCAATAACCTATTTTTGGTAATTTTTTCAAAAATAAATTTAAAAAAAAAATAGCTGAAAATCCAAAAAAATTTAATTTTTTTAATACAACTCCACTAATTTTGCAAATACTTTAAAAATGTTAAAAGAATATAAAAATAGACTTATTTACCAATTCAACGATATATAAAGTGTTGATATAGGTCATTTAATAATAGTAATATAATGGCCTCAAAACTACCAAGTCACGTCAAAAGTTGCAAAATTCACTATTTTGTTCCGTATTTCCATATGTGTGTATACGTAACATTTTAGTTTTCTAATGTATTATGTAGGTATATATTTGTTATTATAAAGTAGTAAATTCTTTATTTGAGTAATGTTTATTTAATTTGTTCTACATATTTACATACTTATTATACATATATCCCGTATATTTATTTTATTAAGAATATATTATCGAATATATTATTAGAGATTTTCTTGAAAATAATCAGAAACATCAAACGTTAGCAAATTTTTAACTTCCTTAGCTTCGGAATCCTCTTTTTCTATTTCAAGAGTGATTTTTGGTAGCCATCGTGTTCTTATAGAATATATAACTGGATCTGATGATATTAATAAATATTCCATTAAGTCCATATTTTGCGCTATTTTCGAACATTTTCGGGTATTGAAGAGTCGGAAATGTTTAACATCTTTATTTCGGGCTTACTGTACTTCCTCTGTTAGCTCTTCCAATGGCAAAATACTATTTTCTATTATTTCTTTACCATGAGCCAATACTTTGTGAATTGTTGGAGTCATTGATTTCCAGGGGTATGTAATGTTAAGTAGTTCTTTAGTTTCGTAAGCAAAAATTTTAAATTTGTCCGCATTAATTTGTTTTTTGCTATTAATGGCTGCCAATATAATCTTAAAACGCTTCAAAATATTTAAGTCAATGCCTGTGATTAAAAATGTGAGTTCCGGATTTTCAAAGAAACGTCTTGCTGTATTTCCATCATTTGAGCTTCCATAGCCATGTAGAGGTTTATCAATTATTAATCCGAGTTGTTCTTTGAATTCTAATTGAATTCTTTTTTTCTCCTCTTTTCGTAATTCGTGAAGTTCCAAATTGTTTTTTACTGTAGCATTTTCCTGCCCGGGAATATTTCTGTACTTCATATCATATGCAAGATGTAAGCAGAACTCCAAAAATCTTATCCTTGCGTGGAGTGGTGATATTCAAAATTTTAAAGAATTTTTATTAACAAGGACTTCAGAATTATCCTTAAATTGTGAACTTATTTTTCCACATATATTACATTTCCATGTAGATGTTGTATCTGTTATAGCGTTTGCAACTTTTCCATCAACCATCGTTAATTGTTGTTGAAATGTAACTTTAATAGTTCTGTTTGATACTTTTACATATATTGGGGGCAATGCTTTAATTTCTTCTTCCAATTGGTTGACAATGCTGTTTATTGTAACCGTGGTTTCTTTTGTGTAATCAAAAAGGATTGGACGGCACAAAAATTTGGAACCAGGAGTTAAATTTATCCATATATCATCAAAAAGCGAGTCATTTCTTGTCGATGAGGAAGGCTTATTTAAGCGCATTCGAAGTGGTACCAGAGACGCTATAAACAGCGAGGAATAATTATTTCCAGAATTACTTCCATCCAGTTGTTTGTATTCCGAAAATCTTGATGTTCCATCGCAGCCCCTTTTGAATATTAAAATAAGTTCAGAGTCTCTGCATTTTTCAATGTTATCATTGCTGAAGGTAGATATAATTCTAGAGGCAGTATTTTGAAGTAATTGCAATATATTAACTTTAGCACTTTTAACAGAAGCATTAACCGGGTGCTCCATAGGCTGTAAAATATTACTTTTCGCTTCTCTCACTGATTTGCTACTGGGAAAGATATCATCCTTTTTCGCTAACAGATTTCCTCAAAATCTCGTATTGGTTTCTTGATAATCCTAAATTTAATATTAAAGCTAAAGCATCTTCAGAGGTAAAGGACGATGTTGATTTCGGTGTCACTATGCTTTCGATTATCCGATGTAATCGATTGGGAGAAGCTGTTGGTAACACATCTATAACTTTTTCTACTTCCTTTGGTTGCGTACGTGTTACTAAAGCTTTAAATGTATCTTTTATTTCGACATTCGTATGTGAATTTAGAATAGATTCCTGTTTGGTCCTCTTTGTTCTTAGCTGAACTTCATCGTAACTTCTTTTTGGTCGACCCTTTTTCTGCTTTCCGATGAAAATTGGTATTTCTCCCTCCAACCACTCTTCATTTTTCTTCTTGAACTTTGGTATTGACCAATCTGAAGCTTGCATCCTTTTTTCGTATGATTTATAAAAATTTTCGAGCTTTAAACTGTCTTCTGCAGTAAGAGTTAAACCAAAAGATACTACTGTATCAATGAGTTTTCTTATTTTTTCAGAACGATTTATAATATCAGATAGATTATCCCAGATTACTTTGCAAATAGAAAAGTGTTTTAATGTAATCTCCATAATGGCAAATTCACTAATAAATCTGCATATTTATAAGGATACTTATATATATATATATAGAAAAAGAATATTTATATCAGGTAAATGGTGAGAGGCAAAAATGAATTAAAAAATTTAAATTTTTGCTCAAAACCCCTAATTTCATTCAGTTTATTTTTATGACCTGTAGTGTTAAACAGGTACGTCAAAAAATGTACCTATGCGATTGTAAAAAAATCATTTTTGTTATAATACATTAATTAAGTAGCTAGGTAAATTATTTAAAAACTTAAAAAAATGTAATAAAAAACGATGGAAAATATACTTATTTATGTACTTAGGTAATTAAAAACCTTTTCAGTAGAAAAAAATTATGAACACTTTAAATAAATTCATTAATAAATATTATTATCTCGTAACAAAAATAAGCAATGCAGTTGAGTGTTACGTATACACACATATAGAAATACGGAACAAAATAGTGAATTTTGCAACTTTTGACGTGACTTGGTAGTTTTGAGGCCATTATATTACTATTATTAAATGACCTATATTAACATTTTATATATCGTTGAATTGGTAAATAAGTCTATTTTTATATTCTTTTAACATTTTTAAAGTATTTGCAAAATTAGTGGAGTTGTATTAAAAAAATTAAATTTTTTTGGATTTTCAGCTATTTTTGGGGAAAAAATTTATTTTTGAAAAATTACCAAAAATAGGTTATTGGAGCTATTTTATTGATTTTTTTAGGAATGAAAGCTTGATTTGTGTTTTATACATTACATAAGAAATAATATTAAAAGTATTATGCTAATATGCTTTTAATATGCTTTTAAAAATAGTCGTTAAAAAAACTGACTTTTAACATAAAATCTCCACTCCTGCATTCGCTTTTGGCCGGGCGGGAACCAGTTTAGTGTTAAATCATTCTAAATCTATTTCTATAAAAAATATGGGTACCAAATTTAAAAAAGCTCGCGTGACATTTTTTTTTATTAATCGATAAAAATGAAACTATTTTTTAACATTGACAATTTTCGGCCAATGCTGGATGTAGGGTGCAAACTTAAATCAATTCAAAATTTCTTTATTAACCATTTATGAAACCTTATCTTTTGAAATTAATAAGAAAAAAATTTTTTTATTAACGGAACTTTGAGAAAAAAGTGAATGAATTGTACTATATTTTTGTAAAAAAATAGCCATTTTTCATGCCAATTTCAGAGTGCTGACTTTGAATATTTTTCACGTCTAGACGAATTGAGATAATCCAAAAATTCTTTCAGCATATTATTTTGAAATATGTAGCAAATTACAGAATATTTTTAAAAAATTTTTGCCTCATATATCTCCGGACTTATTCCCGAAAAACGAAAGAAAGTCGAGCCAAAAAATCAAAAATTCAAAATTCAAACGTAAATATATTTTTAACTGTAAGAGATAACTTAGATGAGTAAGCTTATTTTTTCTTTATCTTGCCAAGCACTTTCCAGAAATATAAAAATCTTTAAAATCGGACTTCATTTGTACAAGTTACGATTTTTTTTAACTTTTACATACTCGAGGTAGTCAACTTTGACACCCTGTAGCTTATCTCGTGTTATCACAGGGTGACTACAAGATGATTTTTCTGAAAGCTTAGGTCCTCCTCTACAACTCTTCCATACATTTCAATTTGATCCGACCAGTAGTTCAGGAGATTCAGATTTATTACCAAAAAATTTGCGTTTGACCCCACTGTGCACTATTACAGTTACAGTGAATAATCACTCGAGCAATGACATAGTGTAGATTTTAGACCTCCTTAAAGACATCAGAAATCAGTTTTAAAAATTTGCAGTACACCCTCAAAATTTCGCAAAAAAATATTTTTGTGTAGGTTCTTGTATAAATGTTTTTATAATTCTGTTATTCTTTTGTTTCTTTTTTCTTTTTAAACTTCTTTGGAAAATAGGAGAAACTGCTTTTCTACCGTATACAATTGATTTGTTTTGGTTTAGAAAAGGCTTAATGATTTTTGGAGTTTTTAAAGGATTTTATATAGGGATGCCTCATTTTATTCTAAAGAGAATAACATTTCAAAATTTGTAAATAAATATGTGCAGTATTTTAGAAAAAAAATCAGAAAAATTTACATCAAATTCAAGATTTCGAAAAAGAAAGGGAAATAAATTTAAAAATGGTGAATAATTCAATATTTAATTTGAGTGTATATAAAAGATGGTAATATAGTTAAAAGATTACGTACTCCTATTTTCAAAATCAATATAAAAATCTTAAGTTCATATAAAGTTTATGAAGCTACGAGATATATATCGCAGTAACTAGCCTATTGAAAATAAAATGTGCCATTTTGTCGCAACATGAAATTTTTTGTTACGAACCAAACACGAAAACAGCTGATTTTGGTAAAACAAAAATATTTGCCTAAGGTCAAAAATGTGGCAAGGGTTAACACAATAAAATATTTGCCATTATTTTGTGCAAATTTTTGTTTGACCTTACAAAAGAATTGTAAGATCAAACAGGGGCGGACTGCCCCTGGAAAAAGTTGTAGTTTTTATGTACATAAACTTTAAATCGACAAAAAAGAAATTACCAATTTATATTTTATCTATTAAAATATAGTTTTTTAAATAAAACTTTCAAAGTGGCGTGCAAAGAAAACAATGTTGTTTTGTGAAGACAGGTCTATTTCGTAAATAACGTGGAGAGAAAGCAGAGTTGTTATGTTATATAAACTTAAATCACTTAAATGTAAAAAATATATTTATTTTTAAATTAAGTCATTAACATACATTATGAATTTTTCAATTGATTAATAGATAGTAGTTTTAATTTATTATCTAAATATTTAACTTTTATTTTTTTTTTTATTTATTTTATCTAATAGCCAATGAAATTACAATTTCTTACAGGCTAGCTATATATTATTCTTAAAGCTATTTACAATAAAATATTTTTCATAATCATTCAATAACAAAAACTTATTATTTAACTAAGTTAAGAATACTCCTCTAATGCGGATTGGATTTAATGAGAAATCAATATATGGATAAAAACTATTGAATTGATTGCATATACGTCTCATGGGATCAAAGTTGGCATAATTGGTTCGAAAATATTTTATTTTTAAAGGAGTATAATTTCTAGTTGGACGATTTGGGATTACGAATCCGATCTTACGAAACAGGAACTCAGAATTAATTGAACCGTAACTAAATTAATCAGCTGCAATCGACTTTCATATGATGGTAAATTAATATTAGGATTCCATGGAAGATTACGAAGACAAAATAAGAGAAATTGTTTCTGGACCGATTCAATTTTCTTTATATGAACTTCGTATTGAGGATCCCAGACCACGGAAGCATATTCCAGGATTGGTCTTACAAGAGATATGAATAATTGCTTGGAAACGTAAGGATCATTAAACTCTCTTCCCCAGCGCTTGAGGAAACCTAGAACTCATTTTGCCTTATTAACGATTTGCGAAACATGGGAATTAAAGGATAGTTTACAATCAAGCAACACACCCACATCAAGAAATTTTTCGACTAGATCAAGTAGATATTCATTTATTGTGTATCTACAGAATACTGGTCTTCTTTTGCAGAACATCATGTGTTTACACTTTCTTAAATTCAGATCCATTAGATTCATCATACACCAATCATAAAGGTTGTCAAGATCTGAATGGAGCAAGGAACATTGATAGGAATAGTTAAAGCTTTAAGAGTTTATCCAATTTGAACAATAGGAGATCGTGATTTACTTTATCGAAAGCTTTACTGAAGTCTGTGTATATTGTGTCTGTCTGTAAACCGGAATCAAATGCAGTTATAACTGAGGTTGCGAACTCCAAAAGGTTAGTGGTAGTGGAACATCCTTTTCTAAATCCATGCTGAAATGGCGAAAGGTAACATACAACTTGATGCGAAAGGATTTTAGTAACTATCTTTTCGAAAAGTTTTGGAATAACACTTAATTTAGCAATGCCTCTATAATTGGAAATGTTGGATCTGCTTCCGGATTTAAACAAAGGATAATATAAGATTTCCTCCAAACTTCAGGAAAGTAACCTTAGTGGTTACTTATTGATATGTTGAATAAGTAGGTTATTGAAGATATAAAAGAATGTAAACATTTTATAAGAACACAGTTTGGAACACCGTCAGGTCCACATATATCAGAATATTTTAGGATTCTGTACAGCTCTCAGTACCATCGATTTATCTAATGTTGGACAATTTATTAGGGTTGCAGCAGGAATTGAATATGGATAATTGGAAAGTTGCTGTAAATCTTTATCAGAATAGGCGGATGAGAAGAAAGTAGCAAAAATATCACAAATATCTGCATCGTTTGAGGATTCTTTATCTCTAAATTTCATCATGGACGGATATCCAGGTACTCGACGCTTAGAATTTACGAACTGGTAAAAATATTTTGGATTATTTTTAAAGTCTCTTCTTACCCTAAAAAGATAATTATTGTAAAATTGGATATTTTCCGAATTGTAAACTGATCTTGATATGGAGTACCTCATATAATCAATAGGTAAACCGGATTTTTTATATTTTCTATAATGTTTGTTTTTCAAATTTTTCAAGCCATTGAGCTGCTTTGTATTCCAAGGCGGACTGTGTGCAATTTTTTTTCTCGTCATTGGTATTGATTTCTTAAAACATTTAAATTAACCATCATAGAATTTATTCAAAATGATGTCAATATTACGAGGGCATACTTTATTGTAAGGAATATATTCAAATAAATTTTCAGAACAAAGTAGGTGATTTAATTTGGAATAATCAGCTTTGCTAAAATCAAAAGCCATCTCATCATTTACAATGGATTGTAATGATAGCTTTGTTTCGACGTATACGCTTATTTCAAGATAAACAGTGATAAGCATCTTCAGGTGTTAATAATGGATTTCCGATCTTATTGATGGGCTTAAAAAGCCTGAATCAGGAGTTTCGCACCATTTAATATTTGCAATATTAAAGTCACCAAGAACAATTATGGAGTCTCCAGGTTTGGATTGATTAGTTACAAATTTTATCGCGTTTGCGTGTTGTTCATAAATTTGATTGTTTGACGCAGGAGTTATAAAAAGTTATAAAAATTGTTCTAAATTTGGCTTTAACACATACGGCGATAAATTCAATATTTTGATCATTGTTAAGAATTATTTCTTCCGAAGGAAAAAGAGTTGAGACAGAAATCAAAACTCCCCCACCTTCTTTAATCACTCTATCACGTCTATAGATTTGAAATTTACTGCACATTATTTCAGAATTATGAATTTCTTTATCAGATTTATTTCGGAGCCACGTTTCAGTGAGTACAATGATATTATGCTTTATATCAAAACTCTCTAAATAAAGGGATTTTAACTTTGTGTTCATACCTCTAACATTTTGGGTTGCGATGGAGATAGCCGAGAAGTTGTTATCATTTCTTGGACAAATATTAAAATTTAACGGATTATTTAATTCAATTAGTTTTTGGATTTGGATCAGAAGCCCTTGGAAGAATTACGTTATTATCATCACGATAAATAAATTGTCGAACAATTGTATTTCTTGGCCAAAATTGTGGATTAACAAGACGATCAAAAATACTTTCTGGGACAATTATTTTAAATGAATCTTTATTGCGCATTTGTCTTGTAAATTTGGACATCATTATAATCTTCGATGTCAAGGTTCGTTTTAATATAGAATTCAACATCATTTATTGTTGTATCTATTGAAAAACGGCTAGCAAATATGGTTTTCCTTGGAGCAATAATTTTTAAAGGCTTTGGAGTTACTGTTGTAAACGGATTTACAAGAGGGTTGTTGACGACATTTAAATTAGTTGGGATGTTTGACGATGAGGGAGTTAATAAAATAAGTTCTGGAGGCTTACTGGTAGCCAGGTTTGGAATCACGGGCAAGTTCGACGAATTAAATACCATAGGAGTAACTAAAGTCTTTTTTAATTCCATCGAACTCAGCATTATAGCTTTTGAAAAAATTGTAAAATTCAATGCTAATTACTCTGCAATTTGGACAAGTCCACTGTAAGTTTTTGGAATTGTCGGATAATGCATCAGCTTTGAGGCCACTACATTTTAAGTGGTAATTTCCCAAACACAACCAACAGGAAACCATACGTTCTTCTCCGGAATTACTGCAGTTTTTACTCATACAGTCCATCTCAAACTTTATTAAGGAACACACCAATACAAATATTATCTAGGATTAAAACCAGTAATATGTAATTTTTAATTTAATTTAATGTTATACTGATCTTGATAATGGAAAACTGAGTGGTAATATTAAGGAAAATATAAAACGGAGATGTTTTATCTGACAGTTGTTTTATTTGACAAATAAAACTATACCAAATGTACGTCAGTGAACATACAAAAACAAATTCATGCAAAAAATAAGTCTTAAAGTCTTATTATTGTTGTTGTTCAAAACAATAAATAAAACAAATTTAATTAAGACTTAATTGCAAATCCATTTCAATGAACTTCAATATACTTTAATCAAGATATATATATGGAATACTTATCTTAAATAAAATAACCAGAAAAGGCAATTATAGATGGTGTTTTTAATTGAAAAAGTTTATAAAATCGCAACACAAGGATTTCCACAGCCGAAACTTTACAAGATTACCAGACTTTATTGTACATTTTTTTATATTTGTCTAAAAATAAATCGATAAAATCAAAGTAAAAATTAAGATTTTGTTATAAATGCATTTAGTAATAAATGAATAAAATTTATGGTAGTTGTGTGCTTAACCAAATAATTATGAGTAAATAATTTGCGTCTAATCTGAATAGGCTTAAAATATTTTTACCCCCTACGTGATTTACAATATTTGATATATGTTTAATCAAACAAAAAGTGTCAAGTAAATGCGCGTAATGTGAACAAAAAATCAAGTCTGCATTTAGTAGCAAAAATTGCGGGAAAACAAGATTAAATATTTCTTGTCAAATATTTGCCTAATGTGAACATAGCTTAAGTGTAGTAGTTTCTATAAATCAATTAAATTTTATACATCTCCTAACTGCTCCAGTGCAGGTGGATCAAAATCCGAATTTGAGGTATCGTTTTTTTTTTAGTTGTTATACAAATACCGAGCAAAAACTTTGCTTTCAATTTTAAAAGCAACAACTTCCTGTATGCATTACTTTGTAGCCTTAGTTGCCACTCCCAGCATTACCTATTAGTACTTAGTAAGTAGGTTTTAGTAAATATGAAAGGAATTTGGTTTTTACGTAGCTCAGTTGACCAGAACGTCTAACTAAAAATTAGTACATAAAACTCAAAAAGGGTTTAACTCCAAACTGAGACAAATATTTTTTTTAATAAATTTTTTGATTTATACCCCCATATGAAAACTACTATTCAACACATTAAAAAAAAGTCGATTACGGTACGCGTAAGACGCCGGAATAACAAACATAAACAGTAAAGTGAAACGTGGTTCAAATCTCAACCGAGCCAAATGTTTTTTTTTTCTTTTACGTAAAAAATAGCATCCTGAATAGAAACTGATGAATTTTGTGAACAAAATTCATCAGTTATAGTACCAAAAAAGAAGCTGCTTTTCATAATGTTTTCTCTTTCAAAATACGTTATTTAGTAGCGAAGTTTTTACTGGGTATTGGCATAAAATGCAGGGTATTGAGTAAATTTTTGAATCATAACGGCGAGAATTTTTAAATTATTGTTGCATTAAGCACTAAATCTAAATTTAATTTTTACCAATCAAACAAAAAAGGTTTAAAGTTGACATGGTAATATTATTACACATTAACACCTTGTTATTTCTTTTACCTTTAAAATCAGTAAGATATATTGAAAACAGACAACATTTTCAACAAATAAATTAAAGCATATTTTCAAAATAACTACCAAATTCATGTACATGAGTGAAATTCATAGAATAACGATTTTTTTTTTCAATTCCTCCTAAAATATTTTTTTGTCTCTTGTTTTAATATACCCAGCAAAAACATTATTTCCTTAGTTAGTTAGTAATATTGGAGAAAAATAAACAAAGTAAATTTTGGCCTAATAACTGCATATTCTTGTTCGCGTTGTCCAGAAATTCCTTGCTAATAAAATTACATAAAGTAAGTAGTTTTTTCATGGACTGTTGTTGTAAATATTAAAAAAAAAAAAACAATAAAAAATTTTGTCGTCAGTGAGATTTGAACACATTACCGTCCGTTTTTAGTGCTAAAGTCTTACTCACTACACCATCTCACACTTAGCTTAAAAGGCAACAAAAACTCTTTCAGTATAAAAATAAGTTTTCATATATTTTGCAGAAGAAAACAGCACCACAATGGGGTTGAACCAACAATCTTCTGGTTCCTAATTCTGCGATCTAGCCAACTGATCCACGTGAATGGAACATTACTGTGTCATTTTACTAGCGAGTTCTTATTTATACTTAAATAAATAGTTGCCATTACCGAAAAACAAAAAGGTTTTGCTGGAATTTTTCGAAAATAAACAAGTATGCAATTTATTTAATAACTTACATCTAAGGACATCGTGTGGCATTATAAACATTAATTAAAAGTACACAATTTTATTTCGGTAACGCCTTATTTTGAACACTTTACATATAATTTTTTCATTTCAGCTTCAGTCTTTATCAAGTTAGCTATTGTATTATTTAAATACCATTTAAATACCAGAAGTTCTCAACAAAGTTCTGCTCTACATCTTAATACATACATTTGCTCTTTTAGTTTTAAATTTTTTCCAGAATATTAAAGAAAATGGTTCAATATATCTAGCCAAGTTTTAAGGTAAAAGAAATAAAAAGGTGTTATTTGTAACAATACGAGTATTAACATGCCAACTTTTATAATTTTTGGTTAATCGGAAACACTTAAATTTCGAGTTAGTGTTTAATCCAACAATAGTTTATAAATATTCGATATAATGAACCAAAAACTCACTCTAAACCCTGCATTTTATGCCAATATTTATATAACAAGTGGAAAATATATATTTCAGGGCTATAATAACAAAGTTAGTCAAATTATATTAATTTATAAAAAACACAAATCTTACTCTATAAAACAACAACGGTTACTGACAGGATAGGTCTATATTTTATATTTATGATTTAACGAGGGTCTTTTTAAAATAATGTCCCTGTATAATTTTTGACTTTGGGTTATAACAGCACGAAAAGTCCTTTTAATTCTGAACAAAAACGCTTATATAACTTTTTTTGCAATATGTTAAATTAAATGGTTATAGCCCAGTTAAGATTTTGGGTACGGTTGTAAACCGATCCAATTTTTGCACACCTATTTCTTGTTTAGCCCTATCTACCAGACACTGCCGGTGGCGCAAGCAAAATCAAACATTTTGTATTTATCGTATTCGTACTTGTTTATTTAAAGTTTTATATATATTTTTTTTATTTTTTCATATTTTTCAAGGGAGCTGGTCATAATGATGTCGAACTTCATTCACAGTATTTTGAACGACTAAAAAGGTTTTTGACGATTGAATTGGTTAAATGACAATTAAAGTCTTCGGCAGAAGTAACGAATAAGACGACACTGGGGTCAGAAGCGAAAATATCTGTAGAAAGCGAAGCTTCTACTTCTGCCATTCCAAACGTGCAAGAAACACATGGTGCTTCAACTTCATTAATAGTATCATCGCCAAGGGCAAAACCAATATCTGATAAAAATGAACAAGATGGTAAGATGCTTAACTATTTATACAATTTAAGTAAATAACACTATGACGCAAATTGAAGGTCATGATCCTGGTGCGGGTAATTTTCCAATGTTTTAAATGTTTCTGAACAAGAAATTAAAGTTATTGGCAAATAATTTAGTGGGTGCAACATGGCATATATACCGCTATATTTCAGCCACCAAATGCAATTCTTTGGTTAATATCTTCTCCAGGGACACTTAAAATACCATATTTGGTGATTTATAACGCAATCTTTAAACAAATGGACTAAAATGACGTATGGCACATATAAGGTTAAATTTTTTTGCTAAAATATATACTATAAATAATATTATAGATTATATATAGATTATAGATACCGAATTATTATTATTATTATTATTATATTACACTATGCGACAAATGGTAGGGGTCAGTGATCGGGAAGGGTTCAAACTATCGGTAAAAAAGAAGTTATACGTGTCCCGGCGTTTCGCTGGGTCACGTCTAGGAATCGAGATATATCGATTTGAAGTTAGTAAATATCATATAGGGGAAATTGTGACCTTTGGTGGTCTTTTTTTGACATAACTCCACCAGTCCGATTTTGCTGAAACAAATTTAAAAAAATTAGAAATTACAATTCCTTTAATCTGTTCATACAACGTTTCGCTACATAAGCAACAGTTTCGCAGTTATAAATAAATGTATGAAGAAAAAAAACTATTTTTTGCCTAAAAAATTGAATTTTTTTATTTTTAATTCATAAAAAATTCAAAACGGTAAAAAAAGTGTCAAGTCCTATTACTTTCACGTAAAGTCACATAACCTTTAAACAAAATGAGACATAGATCATGAAAATCGATGGACGCGTTTCGCTTTTATTCACAATTAAGTGAAGGTATCTCATTTTGACAAGAATATTGATTTTATGTCAATGAATTTGGATAATATTTATTATATATTATTTATTATAATTATTAACACGTAAAATTAAAAATTATTACAGGTAATTATTAGGTTATTACATAGATACATAGGTTATAAAAATCGATGAACGCAAAACTTATTTTCGTTTGTTTGCGCCCTTTACTTTCTTGCGTGGTTGTTCAGAGTCTGTATCGGATGAGGATCTGTCTTCATCTGGAAAAAGTCAATTGTTTTTAATCAGTCAGTTAACTTCATTTTTGTGACTTACCCTCGGAGGAAACTCCCATTGTATATTCTTCTTCTTCATCTTCATTGTCGGGATCGTACGTATTTTGCGACCACCAACAAATTTCAGCCACCAGCGAATCGAGCCTTTTGCCTTTATGTCACGTTTCCATTGGCATTGCCACTTGATGGAAGCGCTCGCCATGTTCATCCGACTCGGAGGCTAGCTGCTTGAGGAAGTATTCGAGATGATGATGCAAGAAGTGAATTTTGAGGGACATATTCACTCCAATTTTCTGGAAGTAGTGCAACATCTTGGTCACAAGAGCGGGGTAATTGTGTGCTCGCGTACTTCCCAAAAAATATCGTATGACTTTCTTCACTGCCCTCCATGCAAAGTAATCATTACCGTCTAAATCACCTTTAAATTCCTTTGATTTCATGAGCTTTCGTATATCCGGCCCATTCAGAACACCTTCCTTCAATTTTGCTTCGCTGACTCGTGGGAAAATATTTTCCAAACAATCAAGAATTTTCGGTTGCTTCACAATGGCCTTGATGAAATTTTTTACGATTCCCAGTTTGATATGGAGAGGGGGCATGAGGACGTTCTCCATTGGCAACAGTGGATCATTTACGCAGTTGTGTCCTTTCTCCGTTGGATCTCGAGCAAGCCACTCATGCGTTTCGTATTGGTTTCCTTTAAATCGGGTATCCCAAAGACACAAGGAACACATGTTTTTCGTATAGCCTCCTTGGAGACCTCTTAGCATCGCCACGACTTTCAGATCACAACTGATCCGCCACATGTGATCAGTGTAGCAAACTTTATCCAAAATTATTTTCATGGAATCGTATGTTTCGCTCATGTCTGTGCTGTAGCCAATGGGAATGCTTGGTTTTTTATTATATTTATGTAGCAAAACGACTTTCAGGCTTGATTTCGAAGAATCGATGAACATTCGCCAATCAGCTGCGACATAATTAATGGCCATCGCCTCCATCATTCCCTTTATATCGTGGCAGTAAACAAATGTGTTCCCTTCGTTGAGTGTGTAGTACCGTTGGAATAGCAATTGTCGTCTTCGATATCCGGTGACTTTGACATTAGGCTCCAAATTGTTGCCTTCTTTCAAAAGCTGGGCAAGTTTTTCTGCTTCACGTTGAGAAAGGTTTAATTCTGCAACAATCTTGTCCATTCTTGCTTGTGATATTGGAATTATTTTGTTCGATGGGCCAGCTTCTGGTGTTGGTTTATAGGTGAAATCCGATTGATCCATTGTTTCAATAGAAAAAGAAGTTTCTCTGTCAGGACTTGGAAGCGGTGGAATTGGTATTTCATCCGAATGCGGTAGAGGTATTTGTGCACTTTTAACAGATATGTAAACTCTTCGTTTAAGGCCTTTACGATTTACTCCACATATTTTGTTTGCGCAAGCGTAACAGTTGTCGGAATTGTGCTCTCCTGGATCAGTCCAAATCATTGGTACACCAAAACGAAGTGCATCCAAGTTTCCCTTGGATCCACATGTTAAGACCATTGTAGCACGTTTTACAAATTTTGTCTGGGACCCACGAAACGCCGCGAATTATTTCGCAATCAAAATAAAGTTTAAAAGCGCGCTCCACTTGCTCAGTGAGTAATGCATGCAGCATTTGTTGAAAAAGCTCTTTTGCCACAAACGTAACAAAATAAATTGATATTTTTCTGGACAATTTGCACTCATTTCGGTTTTATACTTTTATTACTTTTTCGTCACTTTAAAAAAACCGTACTTTACGCGTTCGGAGACACTTGTTGAATGACAAAAATCGATCAGTGAACACCTATAAATACTACGTAAGTTTCAATATTTTACTGAGAGGTACTTATGAATTCGCGCATCTTTTAAGGGTGGCTGGCTATAAACCTGATTCGTGTGCGTTTTAAATTTTTCGAAACGTTCTAAAACATGACCACTCATAAATGTGGGTGCAATTTGTGTAAAAAAATCATGCAGGTAGCAAACGGAAAAAACCCAAATAATTAAAAAAGTGCACTTTCCTTTTAATTGTCCACGCACATTTGTGACCGTTTTTTAGTTTGTTACCGCTACCATAAAAATCAAATAACCTTTTGTTTATTACTTTTCTTTTAATTCTGACAATCATAAAAAAAGTCATCAATGTTTTTTCCAAGGAATTTTGAGCATATCTCGAGCAAATTTTTGAAATTCATACCTTCACTTAATTGTGAATAAAAGCGAAACGCGTCCATCGATTTTCATGATCTATGTCTCATTTTGTTTAAAGGTTATGTGACTTTACGTGAAAGTAATAGGACTTGACACTTTTTTTTTACCGTTTTAGATTTTTTATGAATTAAAAATAAAAAAATTCAATTTTTTAGGCAAAAAATAGTTTTTTTCTTCATACATTTATTTATAACTGCGAAACTGTTGCTTATGTAGCGAAACGTTGTATGAACAGATTAAAGGAATTGTAATTCCTAATTTTTTTAAATTTGTTTCAGCAAAATCGGACTGGTGGTTCTCGAGTTATGTCAAAAAAAATACCACCAAATGTCACAATTTCCCCTATATGATAGTTACTAACTTCAAATCGATATATCTCGATTCCTAGACGTGACCCAGCGAAACGCCGGGACACGTATAACTTCTTTTTTACCGATATAACATTTCCAGTTGGTTTCATCCCATCCCGATTTTGACTGTCGCATAGTGTTATTATTATTATTATCATTATTATTACTATTATTATTATTATTATTATTATTATTATTATTTATTATTATTATTTAATCGTCTACACAATTAAAGTATTTATAAAAAATCAATTTATAGAAAAAATATTTATGATTTTTTATTTATTTATTCTGTTTTTTTTTGCATTCCCAATTCTATTTATATAGCAAATGTTGATTTAAAACGTATTCTATGAGTTTTTTCTTATAAACACCATAAGTTACATTAAAATTTCTAATGTTTCTGGCAAAGCATTTAAGGACTGTACAACTCTTAACCCGGCGTTGGTATGGTGGCAAACAGTTACACGGAATGTCAGTTTTTCAGTGATATCTGTTAATTTTTTAGATTTAATAAAAGTATTGAGGAGTTATAGCTGAAGGATACCTCTGACACTTATTTATGTAAAATTCGGAATTGTTAAAATTTTTTTCAGCTTTCTATATAATTACGCTGTGCTCGAAAATGAGACTTTTTAAGTTAAGATTATATATGTTGAAATATATATGTTGAAGTATAAGATTGTGAATTCTTATTATCAAATATATTTTAAAAGCTAAATTACAAAACTTTAAACTAACAAAAAATATTACAACAATTCTGTAAGTAATCCAACTAGTGTTACCGTATCAGCAATTTTTCAAACAAAAATATAAATACATTAAAAATCGGGCTAGGTAGGTAAGCAAGTAGGTAGGTAGAGAAGGATTGTACACGATTCATTAGATGAGAACTTGTACATCCACTCGGAGACGTATTGGTCCATTGTGCGTCCCTTCGGAAGAGTGACAGAAAGTTTGGAAAAATTTGCGAAAAAGTGAGACAAAAAAAAAGAGTAATAGATATAAAAAGAAGAGTGATAGATATAAAATAAGATTAAGTCTACTGCCTCACCACGTTCGCTCCAAGACAACGATAGTCCCTTAGCCAGCCTATTCCTAAGACGAATCCTATCAAGTTTTCTAGATCGATCCCGGAAGAAATTTCTAATCCGTTGATGAAACGGTTGCTCAGCGGACGTGAGAACAGCTTCTGGCATTTTCACCCGCCCAATAGTGAAGCTTTTTCTCTTACCCAAAGAAACCAACTAATTCCCTCTTTTTTTTCTTTTTTTGTCCCCCCCTTTTTTCCGAGGAAGATGTCATCTATTTCTCGCCGTTTAGAAGTGCACCGCACACCCGTTGAGACACCAGAACCATCTGGGTCCAGAAAACCCCCACGTGACGAGAACCTTCGGGACTGTCGTTTATGTAAGAGCGAGCACGCGTTGAGGAAGTGCCCGCGGTTCCGCAAAATGTCAGTGGGGGAACGGTGGGAAACGGTAAAGAGATATCGTTACTGCTTTAATTGCCTCGCTCACTCTCACATGAAAGACCAATGTACTTCACGTGAAGTACACGGCGCACCGCAAAAGCTAATACCGCCAACAACACGCAACAACAGCAGTGCTGCCCCCATCAGCATCAACAACAGCTCTATCCGCTAAAACAGCAGCCGCATTATCAGCAGCAATACCCTCAGCTACAGCAGCAGCTGCTCTCTCAGCACCAACAATTACAACGGCTGTACCCGCAGACGAATAACCCGGCAACAATAGTTATCATCGTGATGTCCGGACATGTTGTCTAATTTTTATTTTTTTTATTATTATTATTTTTTTTTTTTTTTGTTGAAATTTAAAAAAATGAATTTATTTCGAAAAAAATGTATCCTAATTTTATTTTTTTAAACTCTGTTTTCAGGTGTTAGTTATTACCCGCGTTATCTTCAGCCTTCCTTGTTGCAGTATTGCAAGGGGGCGGGATGTTTACGCGCATAGTATAAATAGCCACTAATTATTGTTCAGTTGTTGTTTTCTATGTTTTACCCTTTGCCGGCATTATTTGAAATTTTTCCATCTCCTTGTTATACATAATTTTTTTTAATATCACTTACATTTGTAAATCCCGAGTGTACGGTACGTACATACTAAGAAGAAACCCGAGCTAAAATAAAATCCCAAATTAAAATAACTCATAAAAATTCTAATACCCGTTTTTTATTTCCATGTATTTTCGATAAAAATATTTCAAGCAAAACAAAGGCATTAAAAAGACTGATTGATCTTTATCTATGGGACGTAGCCGTCAATGTCATTTTACGATAGTTTAACGCAAGGGAGCGAAAAATCGTTGCCTGCGCTGACGACGTTATTATACTGGTCACAGGGAAATTTCTTCCCACGATCAGTGATGTCATGCAGTCGGAGCCTCGTGGGCCACTAGCAAAGGCTTAGGGGATAACCCGAAAAAAAACGGAGCTAGTTCTTTCAGCAGAAGGTACAAGATTGAGCAGTTTAGGCTGCTATTACTACTATACTATATATTATATTATATAAGCTTGATATCAGAACTCCATAGGTAAGAAATGAGGCCTTAAACCGATGGTAGTAAACTGGATTTATACATTGGTAGTGAGACCAGTTCATTAGTGTGGTGGGGCAATGAAAATAGGAAGTCGTAGGAATCTTCTGTCAAAAGCACAGAGATGTGTGGCATCACTGGTGCTATGAGAAGCACACCTCATTCTGCATCTCCTACCCATTGAGCAATATGTGATGAGAATGGGTGCAAGGAGCCTGTTTAGACGTAATGAATTAGGGCAAATGGGATCAACTAGAGTAAGACATTCCAAACTTTGAAACGAGATCAATTTTAATGGCCATGTTCTAGCTCCTTCGGTATCTACGGATTACATGGCAACTGAGATTGACTTCGGGGAAACTTCTGCTCTTATTATTCCAAATAGGGACGAGTGGCTAGGTGTAGAGGAACTATTTAGTGGAGTATCGGTATTTCCTGATGGACCCAAAATAGATATAGGAACTGGTGCAGGCGTTTATTTTCTAGACGGAGATATCAGAAAGTCGTGAAGGCTCCTAGATAGTTATAGTGTGTTCCAGGCAGAAATTCTAGATGTTCTCAAAGACATGGAATTGATAGCGAGGAACATTGAAAGATATGTGGATAGCCAAGCGGCGCTCAGGGCTCTGAAGGGACTTTATGCCAAGTCTAGGCTAGTTAGCGTCTGCAAAAAGGTTCTTAGGGAATTAATGAAAGAATATCGGATAAGACTATGCTGGGTACCGCGTTACTGCGATACAGTTGGCAATGTAATAGCCGACGAATTAACTCAAAACGGCTCAGCTTTGGCTAAGGCTGAAAGTGAAAATAGTGTGAAACCACCGCTAGGCTTTTACTTCAGGGTAATCAAGGGATGGATTCAGAATAGAACCAATCATGCATAGAACAGCAGAACGGACTGCATTCCATGGCCGAAACTTGGTATGCCAAATACAAATCTACTATTAGGCATTAAAAGGAGAAACCTGAAAACCATAATGGTCTTCAAATCTGTGAAGAATGTGTGAGGATGATGAGGAAATACAGACAGTGGAACATGATGTGTGTCACTGTCCGTGTCTACAACCGACTTTAGAGTCCTGTCTGACATGGGTCTTCACTATTCGTCCTAGACGCCACTCATTGGGGGGTAAATTATCCTGACGAACAACAACAATCTCCTACTTGGAAGTCCCTTTATGGATATTTCCATTTTACACGACGATGGAGTTCTTTGAGGTATTCCTCTTTCCAACGTTGAGCAAACTGATGATGTAGCACCTTGAGTTTTTCCACCTGTTGGCTACACTCAAAGAAAGATCAGAATGATGGGGTTCAGGGGGTGAAAGAAGAGGTGCTCCAATAAGAAAATGACCTGGGGTTAAAGGAACTAAATCATTGGGATCTTCACTCATAGCAGTTAATTGTCTTGAATTCAGGCATGCTTCTATTCGAGTCAACATTGTCGTAAATGCCTCAAAGGTAAATTTCTGAACTCCAGAAAATTTTCGTAAATGAATTTTAACACTCTTTATGCCGGCTTCCCATAATCCGCCCATATGAGGTGCTCCAGGGGTTATAAAATGCCATTCAATGGGTTGAAAACTATTTCGTACTAAGACTTTCCTTCTTAAATCGGGTAAAAAATGTTTGCGGTCGGTTTCTAAAATATTAGCCGCACCTACAAAGGCAGTACCATTATCTGATTACAAATGGGAAGGACAGCCTCGTCGGGAGAAAAAGCGGGAGAATGCAGCAAGGAATGTTTCCGTTGATATATCACCGGTCGCCTCTAAATGAATTGCCTTTCTTGCAAAACAAACAAACACAAGGACATAGCCCTTAGTAATTCGACAAGCCTTACCAATGTAAGACTTAATATCGAACGGACCAGCGAAATCTAAGCCGGTATGGGTAAACGGTCTCAAAAAAACGCTCGTTCAGCGGGTAATGCAGCCATTATCTGCTGACAGGATTTTTTCCTGTAAACTGTACATTCGTTGCAATTATGAATCACAATACGAATTAAGTTCTTTAATTTCGGGACCCAAAACTCACTTCTAATGGGCTGAACATGTTCCACATATAAATGGGCAAAAAGTGTCGAATAAGGCAAAATCCGTGGGTATTGCTCATCATATGTCAAGCCAGATGATCTGACTAATCGACCATTGATTCTTACGAAACCATTTGAGTCGATAAAGGGGTTCAGTGTGAGCAAATTACTTTTTGTCTGTAAAGGGGTACCTTTTGAAAGAATATTATACTCCGAAATAAAATTCCGTTGACATACGAGCACTAATCGATCATGAGTAAATTTCATTTCTTTTTGGGTTAAATCTAAGATGTTGTACAAACATTTTCGAGTTTTTAAATATGTTAAACACCTGAACCAACACGAAATAATTCGCATTGCTCGGGGTAAATCTGAAAAGCGCTCAAGTATGTCATAAGAGGGTTTTGTCTGAACCAAAAATAATTGAACTTCTAAATGTTGATGATCGGTAACAGAATGCTGGGGCCAATATTCTTGAGGTTTCGTTAGCCACGAAGGACCATGCCACCACAAGCAATTTTCAATTAAGTCACGAGCTAGAGCTCTGCGACTTGCGAGATCGGCGGGGTTGTCTTTGGGGTCAACATGAAACCAATTTTCGTTACCAACCTTCTTCAAAATTAACGCCACCCTATTTTTGACGAAAGTGGGCCAATGGCACGGGGGTTTTTTGAGGCAAGATAAAACTATTGTAGAATCAGTCCACAGATAAATCTTTCTCTTGTCTAGATCTAATTGACTACTCAAGGATTCTACCATTTTTGCCATCAAAGCCGCTCCACAAAGTTCTAAACGGGGTAATGTTTCACACTTTACAGGAGCTACTTTCGTTTTGGATGCGAGTAATTGCGCCGAGATATTATTTGTTGATGCATTTCTTAGATAAAGCACTGTACCATAAGCTTTTTCTGATGCATCACAAAATGCATGAAGTTCAATATCGGAATCGGGGTGAAAATTAACCCATCTTGGAATATTAATTTTCTCGATATTGGGGTAATCATTTAAAAAGGTTTGCCACTGTATTAGGGTTAAGGGTTTTAAATTATCATCCCAATCAGTCTTGTCTTTCCAAATTTGCTGCATGATAATTTTTGCTACAATTATCTTTGGGGATAGCCAGCCTGCTTGATCGAAAAACTTAGCAATTTCTGACAAGACAGCGCGTTTTGTAATTGTGTTTCTACAAGGCTGCGAAACTAGTCTGAAATAAAAGCAATCATTATTTGCATTCCATCGCAAGCCCAAAGTTTTCGTATTGCTAGCATGTGAAATTTTTAAGAAGTCTGCATCAAGCAGATTCTCACGGGGTGAACCAGCTAAGAGACGAATATGATTAGCTGTCCATTTTCTCAAAATGAAACCAGCCGAATTAAGAACATGAATAAGTTCAACCCGTCTCCTAAAAGCATCTTCTAGCTCATGAGAGCCAGCATGTATATCATCGACATAAATTTGGGTTTTCAAAATTTCAGATGCCGCAGGACTTCGGGGTTCACAATCTTTTGCCAATTGTATGAGCGTTCGAATCGCTAAATAAGGTGCACAGTTCACTCCGAACGTGACCGTTTTTAACTCATAGTCGTTTACGTCAACTTCGGGGTTTTCCCGGTACAATATTCGTTGGAATTGGGTTTTATCGGGATGAATCAATATTTGGCGATACATCTTTTCAATGTCCGCATTAAAGACATATTTGAAAAGTCGCCATTTTAGGATTAGTACCGTAAGGTCTGCCTGCAAAACAGGCCCGGGGTATAAAATATTATTTAAGCTCACGCCACTAGAAGAGGGGTTTGAAGCATTAAATACTACCCTCAGTTTAGTAGTGATGCTATCGGGTTTAAATACGGCGTGATGGGGTCGCATTTGCCCTCGGGGGTTCAACAGCTATAATATGTCCCATTTCAAAATATTCATTAATCGCACTATCGTAATATGCTTTTAATTCAGGGTTCTTTAAAAGGCGGGTTTCATTTTTTTTTTGAATTGAGACAGGGCGTTATATCGAGAATCTCCTAAAATTATCTCATTAAGAAATTCTGGACGAAAGGGGAGTGAAACTACATAGCGACCATCGGGGTTTCGATATGTGGTGGACCGATAAAGTTCTTCACAATATTCTTCGGCTTCTGAAAAACGGGTGGCTAGTGGAACTTCTTCTAGTTTCCAAAACCGAGAAAGTTGATTATTTAAATCAATTTGGGGGCAAAAGTTTGCAACAGAGTGTAGGGGCTCAAAAGAGTACGAAGCTGTTCATTAATTAGGGCCCCTTTGTTCTCATACGTGTCAACCAGCTTTTTCCATGCAATTGCATAGCCATCGTTAGTTAACGGGACGGTTTGTATGACAACATGGGCATCTTTGGCAGTTTTTTGCAACAAATAATACAGATTTTGAACTGGTGTTAATCGGGGGTTATTGCCATACAACGCAGAGAACATGTCTCGGAAAGAGGGTCAGCTCTTATAGTCACCATAGAAAATAGGGGTATCACAAGGGGGTAAATTCATAATGGGTATTGATGTTTCCTTTAACTTTTCAGCATGAGCGGCCGATTTTAAGCGGTCCATATGGGCCGTAATTAACGATATACCACGGGTATATGTACTATAAGAGCCCATATATCGGGACTTAACCTCGACAATTTGCGGACTTTTTTTTTGTTCAGCCTCAATCAACAAAGTGTCGTATGTTGACCTAACAGCTTCCCATGAACGGTTAAGTTCCTTTTCATGACTAACTAATGAACCTATTCTGTGTTCAGAAACGGGTATAATGGCAACACAAGCCTCAAAATCTGTTAATCGATCTGTATTACGAATCAAAGCTGATAGATCCATTTTTGATCTTAATTTGTATGGGGTAATTTTGAAAAAAAAAAAAAAACAATTAAAAATGTGTTTTTTAATAAAAATTATTATTTCAAAATTAATTGAAAAAAACTTGAAAATTATCACGAGAATTTATATAAAAGGGGTAAAAATAATAAAAAACAAAAAATAAATTTTGAAAAAAAAACGGGGAAAAATTCGAAAAAGGTAATTTTCAAGAAAGTTGTTTAAAATTTAAAAAACAGAGTAAATGTTTCAAAAAATAAAGGATAAATATCAAAAATAAAGGGTAAATATAAAAAAGTAGAGTTTAATTTCAAAAAAATAGGGTAAAATAATAATAGCGAAATCGATTTTATACTTTGTTCACTAATTCAGAACAAATATTCAAAATTCTAAGGGGTTTAATCACAATTTTCGTAAAAATTTCGGGTTAAAAATATTCTGAAGCAAAAAAATTTAGTTATAAAATCACTTTCGCAGTTACAAATGGTATAAAAATGATAAATACACTAGCAGAGATAATAAATAAACACGGTTACTCACTTTCGGGTAATCGAATAAATTAATTTTCGTCAAAAAATATATAAATTATTCTTCAAATTTATTTTATCCCGGGTAAAACAATATTAAATTAATAAAGTGCACAAATTTTTTCACAAATAAGTTATAATTATGTAAAAAAAACTGAGTAAAAATGCACTTTATCAAATAAAATTTAATAGTAACCGGTTTACTCGTTTGACAATAATTATACAGCACTAGTGTGTAAAAAGAGAAACACAAGAAAAAAACAACCAACAAGACGGAGTAATAAGCTGTGTTTTTGTTTTTATTAAAATATAAAACACTCAGTCACTAGAAGCAACACACACGATATTTTTGCTTGTTTATTATTATCAAAAAACACACAGTGGGGCCAAACGCAAATTTTTTGGTAATAAATCTGAATCTCCTAAACTACTGGTCGGATCAAATTGAAATGTATGGAAGAGTTGTAGAGGAGGACCTAAGCTTTCAGAAAAATCATCTTGTAGTCACCCTGTGGTAACACGAGATAAGCTACAGGGTGTCAAAGTTGACTACCTCGAGTATGTAAAAGTTAAAAAAAATCGTAACTTGTACAAATGAAGTCCGATTTTAAAGATTTTTATATTTCTGGAAAGTGCTTGGCAAGATAAAGAAAAAATAAGCTTGCTCATCTAAGTTATCTCTTGCAGTTAAAAAGATATTTACGCTTGAATTTTGAATTTTTGATTTTTTGGCTCGACTTTCTTTCGTTTTTCGGGAATAAGTCCGGAGATATATGAGGTAAAAATCTTTTAAAAATATTCTGTAATTTGCTACATATTTCAAAATAATATGCTGAAAGAATTTTCGGATTATCTCAATTCGTCTATATGTGAAAAATATTCAAAGTCAGCACTCTGAAATTGGCATGAAAAATGGCTATTTTTTTATAAAAATATAGTACAATTCATTCACTTTTTTCTCAAAGTTCCGTTAATAAAAAAATTTTTTCCTTATTAATTTCAAAAGATAAGACTTCATAAATGGTTAATAAAGAAATTTTGAATTGATTTAAGTTTGCACCCTACATCCAGCATTAGCCGAAAATTGTCAATTTTAAAAAATAGTTCCATTTTTATCGATTAATAAAAAAAATGTCACACGAGCTCTTTTAAATTTGGTACCCATATTTTTTATAGAAATAGATTTAGAATGATTTAACACTACACTGCTTCCCGCCCGGCCAAAAACGAATGCAGGAGTGGAGATTTTATGTTAAAAGTCAGTTTTTTTAACGACTATTTTTAAAAGCATATTAAAAGCATATTAGCATAATATTTTTAATATTATTTCTTATGTAATGTAAAAAACACAAATCAAGCTTTCATTCCTAAAAAATCAATAAAATAGCTCCAATAACCTATTTTTGGTAATTTTTCAAAAATAAATTTAAAAAAAAAATAGCTGAAAATCCAAAAAAATTTAATTTTTTTAATACAACTCCACTAATTTTGCAAATACTTTAAAAATGTTAAAAGAATATAAAAATAGACTTATTTACCAATTCAACGATATATAAAGTGTTGATATAGGTCATTTAATAATAGTAATATAATGGCCTCAAAACTACCAAGTCACGTCAAAAGTTGCAAAATTCACTATTTTGTTCCGTATTTCCATATGTGTGTATACGTAACATTTTAGTTTTCTAATATATTATGTAGGTATATATTTGTTATTATAAAGTAGTAAATTCTTTATTTGAGTAATGTTTATTTAATTTGTTCTACATATTTACATACTTATTATACATATATCCCGTATATTTATTTTATTAAGAATATATTATCGAATATATTATTAGAGATTTTCTTGAAAATAATCAGAAACATCAAACGTTAGCAAATTTTTAACTTCCTTAGCTTCGGAATCCTCTTTTTCTATTTCAAGAGTGATTTTTGGTAGCCATCGTGTTCTTATAGAATATATAACTGGATCTGATGATATTAATAAATATTTCATTAAGTCCATATTTTGCGCTATTTTCGAACATTTTCGGGTATTGAAGAGTCGGAAATGTTTAACATCTTTATTTCGGTCTTCCTGTGCTTCCTCTGTTAGCTCTTCCAATGGCAAAATACTATTTTCTATTATTTCTTTACCATGAGCCAATACTTTGTGAATTGTTGGAGTCATTGATATCCAGGGGTATGTAATGTTAAGTAGTTCTTTAGTTTCGTAAGAAAAAATTTTAAATTTGTCCGCATTAATTTGTTTTTTGCTATTAATGGCTGCCAATATAATCTTAAAACGCTTCAAAATATTTAAGTCAATGCCTGTGATTGAAGATGTGAGTTCCGGATTTTCAAAGAAACGTCTTGCTGTATTTCCATCATTTGAGCTTCCATAGCCATGTAGAGGTTTATCAATTATTAATCCGAGTTGTTCTTTGAATTCTAATTGAATTCTTTTCTTCTCCTCTTTTCGTAATTCGTGAAGTTCCAAATTGTTTTTTACTGTAGCATTTTCCTGCCCGGGAATATTTCTGTACTTCATATCATATGCAAGATGTAAGCAGAACTCCAAAAATCTTATCCTTGCGTGGAGTGGTGATATTCCATAGGCTGCAAAATATTACTTTTCGCTTTTCTCACGGATTTGTTACTGGGAAAGATATCATATCCTTTTTCGCTAACAGATTTCCTCAAAATCTCGTATTGGTTTCTTGATAATCCTAAATTTAATATTAGAGCTGAAGCATCCTCAGAGGTAAAGGACGATGTTGATTTCGGTGTCACTATGCTTTGGATTATCCGATGTAATCGATTGGGAGAAGCTGTTGGTAACACATCTATAACTTTCTCTACTTCCTTTGGTTGCGTACGTGTTACTAAAGCTTTAAATGTATCTTTTATTTCGGCATTCGTATGTGAATTTAGAATAGATTCCTGTTTGGTCCTCTTTGTTCTTAGCTGAACTTCATCGTAACTTTTTTTGGTCGACCCTTTTTCTGCTTTCCGATGAAAATTGGTATTTCTCCCTCCAACCACTCTTCATTTTTCTTCTTGAACTTTGGTATTGACCAATCTGAAGCTTGCATCCTTTTTTTTCGTATGATTTATAAAAATTTTCGAGCTTTAAACAGTCTTCTGCAGTAAGAGTTAAACCAAAAGATACTACTGTATCAATGAGTTTTTTTATTTTTTCTGGACGATTTATAATATCAGATAGATTATCCCAGATTACTTTGCAAATAGAAAAGTGTTTTAATGTAATCTCCATAATGGCAAATTCACTAATAAATCTGCATATTTATAAGGATACTTATATATAGAAAAAGAATATTTATATCAGGTAAATGGTGACAGGCAAAAATGAATTAAAAAATTTAAATTTTTGCTCAAAACCCCCAATTTCATTCAGTTTATTTTTATGACCTGTAGTGTTAAACAGGTACGTGAAAAAATGTACCTATGCGATTGTAAAAAAATCATTTTTGTTATAATACATTAATTAAGTAGCTAGGTAAATTATTTAAAAACTTACAAAAATGTAATAAAAAACGAAGGAAAATATACTTATTTATGTACTTAGGTAATTTTAAAAACCTTTTCAGTAGAAAAAAATTATGAACACTTTAAATAAATTCATTAATAAATATTATTATCTCGTAACAAAAATAAGCAATGCAGTTGAGTGTTACGTATACACACATATGGAAATACGGAACAAAATATTGAATTTTGCAACTTTTGACGTGACTTGGTAGTTTTGAGGCCATTATATTACTATTATTAAATGACCTATATCAACACTTTATATATCGTTGAATTGGTAAATAAGTCTATTTTTATATTCTTTTAACATTTTTAAAGTATTTGCAAAATTAGTGGAGTTGTATTAAAAAAATTAAATTTTTTTGGATTTTCAGCTATTTTTTTTTTAAATTTATTTTTGAAAAAATTACCAAAAATAGGTTATTGGAGCTATTTTATTGATTTTTTTAGGTATGAAAGCTTGATTTGTGTTTTATACATTACATAAGAAATAATATTAAAAATATTATGCTAATATGCTTTTAATATGCTTGTAAAAATAGTCATTAAAAAAACTGACTTTTAACATAAAATCTCCACTCCTGCATTCGTTTTTGGCCGGGCGGGAAGCAGTGTAGTGTTAAATCATTCTAAATCTATTTCTATAAAAAATATGGGTACCAAATTTAAAAAAGCTCGCGTGACATTTTTTTTATTAATCGATAAAAATGAAACTATTTTTTAACATTGACAATTTTCGGCCAATGCTGGATGTAGGGTGCAAACTTAAATCAATTCAAAATTTCTTTATTAACCATTTATGAAGCCTTATCTTTTGAAATTAATAAGGAAAAAAATTTTTTATTAACGGAACTTTGAGAAAAAAGTGAATGAATTGTACTATATTTTTGTAAAAAAAATAGCCATTTTTCATGCCAATTTCAGAGTGCTGACTTTGAATATTTTTCACGTCTAGACGAATTGAGATAATCCAAAAATTCTTTCAGCATATTATTTTGAAATATGTAGCAAATTACAGAATATTTTTAAAAAATTTTTGCCTCATATATCTCCGGACTTATTCCCGAAAAACGAAAGAAAGTCGAGCCAAAAAATCAAAAATTCAAAATTCAAGCGTAAATATCTTTTTAACTGTAAGAGATAACTTAGATGAGTAAGCTTATTTTTTCTTTATCTTGCCAAGCACTTTCCAGAAATATAAAAATCTTTAAAATCGGACTTCATTTGTACAAGTTACGATTTTTTTTAACTTTTACATACTCGAGGTAGTCAACTTTGACACCCTGTAGCTTATCTCGTGTTATCACAGGGTGACTACAAGATGATTTTTCTGAAAGCTTAGGTCCTCCTCTACAACTCTTCCATACATTTCAATTTGATCCGACCAGTAGTTCAGGAGATTCAGATTTATTACCAAAAAATTTGCGTTTGACCCCACTGTGAAACACTATGAACACAATAAATATTATTTATTAATTATTCGCGTGTCTGTCTGTTTTTGTTTACAAAAAACTAACGAGTAAAAAATTTGTTTTATTTATTCTCTTTTGTGCTATGATCTTTAAAACTAGCACAGTTAAGTTAAATTGTAATAAACAAAAGCTTTTGTTAACAGAGGAGCTAACAGAGAATAAATAAAATTGGGATCCGAAAAAGAATAAAAATAAAAATGACTGGGTAAAAGCAAAAAATTAAAAATATGGATTAAAACTTTTATTTTATCGCTTAAAAAAGGAAAAGCACACGCGAATAAAAAACACTTTTGGGGTAAAATATAAAAAATAACAAAGGGAATTTTGCCGTTTTTTGTTCAATTGTGTTTTGCCGACGGCAATTTGTGTCTAGCACTGGTCTTGTTGTTGGTTTTTGTCTTTTTTCACCTGTATTTCTTTTGTTTGCACTTTTCACTTTTCACTTTTAAAAATTCAAACAACTCACCTTTTTAATTGTTTGAGGGAATTAAGGGGATGTTTAAAAAATAAAAAAAGTGGATTTATCCAAAAGGATGCGAGTTTCCAAAAAAGGGTTCTGAAAATAAAATATTTTCTTAAAAATATTTCAAGTTCTCGGGGGAGGGGGGGGGGGGGTTCTTAAACATCCGGTTCGAAGAACCAAAAAATGTTTTGCTTGAAATATTTTTATCGAAAATATATGGAAATAAAAAACGGGTATTAGAATTTTTATGAATTATTTTAATTTGGGGTTTTATTTTAGCTCGGGTTTTTTCTTAGTATGTACGTACCGTACACTCGGGGTTTACAAATGTAAGTGATATTACAAAAAATTATGTATAACAAGGAGATGGAAAATGTCAAATAATGCCGCCAAAGGGTAAAACATAGAAAACAACCACTGAACAATAATTAGTGGCTATTTACACTATGCGCGTAAACAGTCTTCTATAAAATAGACAATAACCTGATTGGCCTAAAATCTTTGGATTTCGAGTAGCTTGCCTTACCGGACTTAGGTAGTTATATGACCTTAACCCCCCTCCACCTCCTTGGTATATATCCCCTCATGAAATAGCTCCGTCAGAATGTGTTATATAGAATGCTCCCCCACTGACTCCAGTTTCTTGAGGGACTTTTGGTCTATTGCTAACCGAAAGTTCCTGCCGAGGTTCTCTTTACAAGTCAGAGAAGCTATCAACTTCCACTGACTTGTAACCAGAACCTCGTTCTGGTTGGCCAATACCGTCAGTATAGTTTCCACCGGTTTAATTGATGATGGAATTCACACTGTTATTATCGGTTTTAGGCGCAACTCAGGCGCGGGTATCACTTCAAGCTTCGACTCTGGACAAAGGTTTCCGCACTTGCCAATGTCAGTCTTAAGAAATTCAATCGATTTCTCGTTGCCACAATTGATTATCTTGACTCCCTTTGACCAGTCCGCGGAAAGGATACTCCGTCCGGCCGATGTATGACTTGACTTCTTAGAAGTCGGGGCTGGTTAATCATTTCCAGATCTTGCTCTTTTAACAACCACCTTACGGCGATCCTTAAAAGAGCTGGATGACTTATGACCAACCTTTTTCGACAGTGAAAGGGGTTGGTCTTCACCTGTTCCACCACTCTTAATTGACTCCTTCTAGAGATCCTTAAGAGAGCTGGAAATGGTATGAACAACTCCTTTCTTACTTGTGGAGGGCTGATCGTCTCCATTCCTGTCTCCCTTAATGAATTCCTTGTGGGATTCATTAAAGTTGCCAGATGGTATACGATCAGCTCTTTGATTAGCAATAATAGGTTGCTTGCCAGTTTTCACTTTTTGCTCCGAAAATTTGCTCTGTTTCTTTGGCCCGCTACAATGACTGCTATTGTCTTTGGACCCAGAAGTGACCATTGACATGGTTCCTGTACTGTTACGAGTACTTTCTTCGCATTCCCAAGATGACACTATCTTTCCAATCTATTCTTTCGAATCTAAAAAAATCTAAAAACTTCACAAAATTGCTACTAACTTCTAAACTATACATAGTAGACCCCTGGTTTTAGTTTCATATTAAAGACAAAGATATTACCTTAATAACGATATGTATAAAGTTTTTTTAAAAACCAAACCATTATATCTCAAAATCATTTAATCATTTAGTTTAAAAGTTATGGACCAAAATTAAATCTAATTACTAAAACCTTCTGAACTATTCACAGCAAAATTTTAATTTTAGTATCATTTTAAAGATAAAGATATCACCTTCAAAATGATATGTAGTAATTTAACTTGAAAGTTCAAAGGTCAAAATTGGACTCGTACAAATTAAACCATTATGTCTCCAAAAACGATATTTTTAAAATTCTTAGAAAATTATAAAATGTTGACACAACTCTTCTCCATACTCGTACAAAATTTCATGTTGGACACTTTAGTTTACAAGTTATATAACAAGATATAAACTAAAGTAAAATTTTGTATATAAAATTTCATTTTTTTTAAATATGAGCTCATAAAAAATCATATTTTTAATTAATTTTTGTAAATATTTTAAATTTTATTTAAATATTTTGCTTTATAACTCCCAAACCAAAAGGGTGTCCAACTTGAATTTTGGCACGTGTAAAGAATAGAGTTAAACTATCAATATACATTTTTTTAAAGAATTTTTTTAAAATATAATTTTTTGAGATATTAAGCTTTGATCTTTATAAGATCGTTTTTGAGCTTTGAACTATCGAAGTAAATAAATTTTATACATTTCATTTTAAAGTCAATGTCTTTTTCTATTAAATGAAATTTATAATTGTATAATGTATAGTTTAGAAATTAAGAATATTAAAGTTTGTACACTCGTGGAAAAAATTCGACTGTTTTTTAAATTATTGAAACATTATATTTCTGGACCGAAAAGGGTCTTCAGTCTGAAAATTTGTTACTTGAGCAACACTTGCAGTAAGTAATATCTGTGCTAAGTTCATTGAAATCGGAGATATCAAATCCGAAAATGCATGTTTTTTTTGTCTGTTTTTATGTGGAATTACTCACCACTCTTTAAAATAACGTATATGGGGAATTTCAAAAATTTTCGAAACTCTTTGAAACCGATTTTATGTGTCTTGCATTTCTAAAGTTTGTTTTAAAAACAAGAAAACTGTTCACACATTTTGGTAGGCCTTACAGAATAACTAATAAATTCAAAATTTAACATAATTTACGTAAAATCTCAAGGAAATATAACCATTTATACATAAAAAAATTGAGTTGAAACTTTCAAGGATTTTTTTTTTTTTATTTCTGTTTTGCACTGACAATCTACATCTTTTGTTGGAACCTCAGTATAATTATTACAGATATTACGTAAATAAAAATCGGGATGGTTACAACTGAACAATAATAAAATCTTAAAAAATTACACATTTTACTGGAATATTTTTAAAACACTTATTTTTTGATTTAAAATATTTTTTTGCATAGCTGTTTTGGTTCGTAAAACTTTACTTTGAAAATTTTATAAAGTTTCCAAGAATTAAATTATTCAATGTGGATATGGATTCTTAAGAATTAATTAATTTTTTCTTCCAACTTTCGTTTTCTCATGATGTCCTTAACCTAAACCTTAAATCTAACGTTCTTGAAAGAAATGGCTTTCAGAACTATAAAGACATGGATTTCAGAAATATAAAGCTTACGTTCGGAATTAATTTTAGATCTGAGAAATTTAACTTTGAAAAGTGGGAACATTTTTCCAGGGGTAATATATAAAATTGGGAAAATCGAGCAAAATAAAAATTGTGCGCGGATTGAAAGCCATGGTTTCAAGGATTCCAGAATTTATTTCAGATCTGAAAAATTAAAAACTGAGAGCTTTTGCATTTTGCCAAGGGTAAATTGGAAAAATCAAACTAAGAATTTTGCTGGTATTAAACATAATTTACTTGAAAGCCACATTTCCAAGGATTTCGGAACTATATAGCTTATATTTAGAATTTATTTCAGATCTAAGAAATTTAATTTTGAAAAATGGAAATTTTTGTATTTTGCCAATTTGCGCGGATTAAACCCAACGTGCTTGAAGGCCATGGTTTCAAGGAATTCAGAATTATATAGCTTATATTTAGAATTTATTTCAGATCTGAGAAATTTAATTTTGAAAAATAGAAATTTTTGTATTTTGCCAATTGTGCGCGGATTAAACCCAACGTTCTTGAAGGCCATGGTTGCAAATAATTCTGAACTACATAGCTTATATTCAGAATTTATTTCAGATCTGAGAAATTTAACTTTGCAAAATGGGATCTTTTGCATTTTGCCAGGGATAATATATAAAAAATTGTAAAAATTAGATAAAACTAAGAATTGTGCGCGGATAAAACCTAACGGGCTTCAAAGCCGTTGTTTCAGGGTTTTCAGCACTATATAGCTTATTTTCAGAATTTGTTTCACTTTGAACAAGTTAGAGCGTTATATTTATCTGCGCCGAATCGTTTATGCTCTTCACCACCTTACCGTCAAATAATGAAATTTATGAATTAAAGTATGCTTTCATATTTTTACATTTATATTCAAACAAATAATCAAAATTTTTTCCAAACTACAAAAATTTAAACACAAAACTAAACTATCATTGCAAGCGTTGCTTCCTTAAAAAAGACAACAACACTAATAGTTTCTGGTAACTACTAAATTTATATACATATGTTTGTACGTAGATACATGCTTATATAAAAAACAACAACACTAAGTCATTGCAATGCTTCTATTTCCAACTAAAAACGTCCAAACATTCACAAAAAATTATTGTGTGTACACACAATCAACAACTACTGCTTGCTTATACAAAAAACAACAGCACTGAAAGTCATTGCAATTCCTTTGTATATGTTTAATAATTTTAATAATTTTTTTCAATAATATTTTTTTTTCAAATTTTTGTCTGTATCTCGGTTGCTTATGGATCGATATAGTTATGTTGTCATTGATAGGAAGTACTTAGTGCTGAAAAAGAGCTGCAGAAGTTTTTTTTTAACCTATGTTTGTTATTTTATGCTTCTTCTTCATTGCTTTTGAAGGACTTCTCTCAAGAATAGGTTTATAAAATTTATTAATAAAAAATCTGCTTTAGAAAACTTTAATTTTCTTAGAAATTACTAACCTTCTTGCTAGAAATACATTTATTTTCACTTTTTTGAAAGTAATTATTAATAACTTCCAAAAATTCTCAAAATATGCAATTAGTTCTACTTTTGAAGTGATAAAATGTTCTTTTTTGGAAGCACTTGATCGTTTTCTTGCAAGGTACTAATGAACCGATTTTCTTCGTTTCTTCCGCAAAAACATTCCAAAAAAATATTCCGAATTTTCTGTGGAACAATAAAGTTGTTAGCTTGTATGGGGGCTTAGGAAAGTCGAAAACAAATACGTTTTTAGAGGCCTTTTCGGTTTTTTGCCATAAATGGATTGATTTTGTTGATTTTTGTCATTCTAAGGAATATTCCCTATAATTTGATGTATGATACATATCCGGTAACTAGGACTTTCTAAACACTGATTTCAACAGACAGAAGGACATACCGACATCGTTATTTCGACTTCCCTATCAATAAGGATCCAGAAAATATAAATAGTTTTTGGTGTCTTAGATGAAATTACAAAAGGATTGACAAAGTATATATATATATATATATATATATATATATATATATATATATCAAGCACGTTAATTTTAATCTGCGCACAATTCTTTGTTTTACCCGATTTTCTCAATTCTCTATATATTACCACTGGCAAAATGCAAAATTCCCATTTTTCAAAGTTATATTTCTCAGATCTGAAATATACTCCGGATATAAATTATACACTTTCGAAATCACTGAAGTAATGGCTTTCAAGCACATTCGATTTAATCTGCGCACAATTTTAAGTTTTACCTGATTTTTCCAATTATCTTTATATTACCCCTGTTAAAATGCAAAATTCTCATTTTCAAAGTTGAATTTCGCTAATCTGAAACAAATTTAAATATAAACTATATAGTTCTGAAATCCTTGAAACATTGGCTTTCATGGAAATCAGGTCTATTCCCTGCACAATTTTTAGCATTACACGATTTTTCTAATTTCCTATATATCACACCTTAGAAAATGCAAAAATGTACATTTTTGAAGGTTAAATTTTTCAGATCTGAAATATATTCTGAATATAAGCTATATAGTTCTGAAAACCCTAGAACAACTACTTAATCCGAGCACAATTCTTAGTTTACCTAATTTTTCCAATTTTCTATATAGTACTGAAATCCTTAAAACAATGGCACATTAGGTCTAATTCGCTCACAATTCTTAGTTTTAGCCGATTTTTCCAATTTTCTATATATTTCCCCTGGTAAAATGCCAAAATTACAATTTTTCATAGTTAAATTTCTCAGATCTGAAATTAAGTCTGGATATAAGCTATATAGTTCCGAAATCTTTGAAACCATATCTTTTAAGCACATTATGTCTAGTCCGCGCATAATTTTTAATTTTATTGTTACGTTACTATTGACAAAATATGGTAATACATACTTTACTCTCAAATTCCGCAAATATTTATTTTTTTACTATATATACGATATTTTTGTATATCTAGCGGATCTGAACAATCAGATGTATACAGCGAGAAGCAAAACTCAAGGTACCGTAGTTGATGAATACCATTTCATAAAAAATGCGACAAAATATGTATTTTTTTATATTTATTTTGCAAACTTATTTATTTATAATTAAAATAGTTTCAGGTAACCACATATTTTTTCACGGCAAAAGTCTAGGTACCCCTTAAAAAAGAAAAATATATTATAAAAGATACATATCCTATTATATTTTCGTACCTAATATTTAGGTTAGGTTAGGTTAGGTTAGAAAGGGTGGCGTATTCACGCCTACACCCAGAGGCCGAACGGCCCATTGTGATCCCTTTATGATAGAAAGAGAGAGAAAAGTGGAACCTATACCCAATCAATCAGTTATGATTGTTCCTACGCCATTTTACTCCCATTACAAACCCTATGAAGTTGACAAGTCCTTTGCCATTAACCTCACCTAGTTCATGTAGTGTATGGCTTCCAAACCACTTCACTTACGCTGAAGCCCTACACAGTGACAGAGTATGTGCTCCACTGTCTCTAGCTCCTCAACATCATCGCACGTTCTACAAAAGTCTGATGTGCCAATGTCCCACTTACTCATCATATTCCCTATTGAGAAGTGACCCGTAACCATACCTACTATGACTCTAAGACTACCACGACTCATACCTAGAAGATGCTTGGAATCCGCCAGTTTTAAGCTAGGCCATAATGCCCTAGAAACTCTGCACTCCGATCTGTCACTCCAGGCTCGATTCGTGTTGTCCAGAGTCCACTCCCTTATGGCCCTAAAGAAGGACCCAATTGGAATCTTAACAGATGACTCTATGAAAGACCTATCTAGCTCCGAGCCACTGCGAGCTAGCTCATCGGCTATTTCGTTGCCAAGAATGTCACAATGACCAGGAACCCAACAGAGTCTCATCATATAGGAATCCATTAACCTTCTCAATTCCCTTCTGCACTCAAGTACCAATCTGGACCTAACAAAATGACTAGTCAGAGCCAATAACGCTGCCTGACTATCAACATAGATAGTAATCTCAGACCCTCGTTCAACATTCCCCTCAATCAAGCCTAGAGCCTTATAAATGCCAAGAATCTCCGCTTGAAAGACACTACAACTGTCAGACAATTTGTAGGATCGTCTGATATCAGTTCCCATAAAGTATACACCCGCACCAGTGCCAACTTCCATTTTCGAACCATCCGTGAAGACCGCACACCCTCCATAGAGCTTTTCTACTCCATCCCAGAGGTCCCTGCTAGGTAACACCAAAGCGGGAGTAGCCCCGAAGTCAATCGTAGTCCCGACATAATCCGTAGGCTCAGCCAAGGATAGTGTCCGACCGTTGAACTTGACTTCATCTAGTATGCTGACGTGCCCCGCTCTAGAGGTACCTAATAATCCCAGTTCCTTCAATCTAAATAGGCTGCGGACAGCCATACCCCTCACAAATTCCTCAATTGGAAGAAGGTGGAGGATTATGTCCAGCGCCGCCTGAGGTGTACTTCTCCTGGCACCTGAAATGCCAACTGAAGCACACCTCTGAACTTTAGAGAGAAGTTTCCTATACGTTTTTTTACCCAATACCTTCCACCAGACTGTACAGCCATAAGTAAGAATCGGTCTTACAACCGAAGTGTAAATTCAGTATACAACTTGCGGCCTAAGGCCCCAATTCTTACCTATAGAGTTCCTGCAGGTGTAATAGGCATTGAGTCCCTTCTTGACCCTCTCCTGGGTGTTTCTCCTCCAAGACAATACTGGCAAGCTAAAATGCTCGACCTTGTATTTCCCAGTGAACAAAACTAGTTCCGTTTTCTCGGGGTTTACCCCTAATCCCTTACTGTTGGCCCAAAGGGACAGATCACGTAAACCTGTCTGTATAACCTCACTGATCGTAGATAAAAACTTACCAGAGACCAGTAAAACAACGTCATCGGCGTAGGCCACAATCTTCCATCCCTTAGCATCAAACTGTCAAATGACGTTCACGGCCAAGAGCCACAGTAATGGAGAAAGGACCCCCCCTTGCGGTGTGCCCCTAGTCACGAGTTTCCTCATACAAGTGCCTCCTATGTTTGAGTTGATAACCCTGCTGCTAAGCATCAGAATTATCCACTCAACAAGGAGCTTACTTATATTCAGCGAAACAAGTGATTCCTCAATAGCCTCTATCGTGATATTATTGAAGGCCCCCTCTATATCGAGAAAAGCTGTCATGGTATATTCCCTCTGCAGCAGACCCCGCTCAATGTAACTCACAACGTCATGCAGAGCACTCTCAACGGACTTACCTTTAAGATAAGCATGTTGAGACTCGCTAATGACCTGAGTTCCTATGCTAGTCCAAGATAAAAATCGATCAGTCTTTCTATTGTCTTCAATAGAAAAGACGATAGGCTGATCGGTCTGTAATCCTTGGGCTTCGAGTGAGTCGTCTTACCCGCTTTGAGTATGAAAATGACCCTTACCTCTCTCCACCCTCTGGGAATGTACTTCATTCGAAGACATTCCCTAAAAACCTCCGTCAATAGAGAGATGGCTCTTTCATCGACATTCTGTAGCATGGCCGGAAATATTCCATCCGGGCCCGGAGATTTGTATGGCTCGAATGAATTTACCGCCCATAATACCTTGTCTCTAGTGATCATCTCCCTTATCACATCGGTATCCCCAGCATCTGATTCGGGTTGTAGGTTATCACTGACGCTACCTGTCCCTCCATCAGATTCTATATCCTTACAGCCTGGAAAATGAGTCTCCATAAGTAAACTGAGGGACTCTGAGCTAGACTCTGTCCACGAGTTATCCGCACGTTGTATGTATCCAGGTGCCGCTGGGTCCTTGGATAATACTCGCCTAAACCTAGACAACTCGTTAACAGAGTCCACCGATTCACAGAAATTTACCCATGAAGTCCGTTTCGCTCGTCTAATGTCCTTCTTATACTTAGAGAAACTATCCCTATAGCTATTCCAATCCTCATCGCTCCTCGTTAGTTTGGCTCTATTAAACAGCTTCCTAACTGTAGACCGCTGGTCCCTAAGTTCCCTAGTCCACCATTTCGGCTGTTTTCTCTCCAGTCCTCAGTATCCCTAAGGACCCTACAGACTGACCTCCTAAAGGACTTCCCTCGCTTTCTCAAAGTTGAGACCAAAAGATATCATGCTATGGTCGGAAAAAGAGTAATCCAAAACTACTCTCCAATCCCTAACATAATTTCCCCCACGGTTAGTCAGCGTTACATCTATAACTGTTTCCCTATCTTTCGTTCTGAACGTAGGAGTGCTACCCCTATTAGAGATGTGTAGATCATAACAAGTTATAAAATCGTATACCAACTCACCTCTTTTGTTGATGTCCCTGCTTCCCCATTGATAGTGGTGAGCGTTCGGATCACATCCCAAGACCATGTACGCGCCTCTCCTCCTAGCGTGCTCCGCCAGCTGCTGCAGAGCGATACCTGGTGGATCGGCTGCCTCGTACGGCATGTACACAGCCGCCATTATAAGCCCGCTACCTCCTGCGGCCGACTGTAAGGTCCCCACTGCTAAAGGAATGAAGCAAATTAATATTTAGATTATTCCTAGCCAGTATACATGTCCGTACCTTTTCCGTTGTGGATGGTATGAACAGGTTGTACCCCGTGACCCTCAGACCACATACCCTGGTGTTGTTAATCCAGGGTTCCTGTATGAGGGCCACGTCCACGTTGGAGTCAATGAGGAGTCTTGTCAGTTCGGTTGAGGCTGCCTCACAGTGATGCAAGTTAATTTGCACCACTGACAGCCTCTTTGGGTTTATCAGATTTGTTGTACCTAAACCTGATAACCCCAAATCCGAAATTGACAACTCCCCCCAGTGACTCCAGCTTCTTCAGAGACTCCTGATCCACTGCGAATCTGAAGTCTCTGCCTTGGTTCTCCTTACAGGTTCACCAACTTCCATTGACCTCTAAGAAGACCCTTATTCTGATTTTCCAATACTGTCAGAATGGTTCCGACCTCTAAAATGGGTGGAGGGAACCATGTTGTCACTATTGGACGCAGGGGCAGCTCAGATGCGAGTATCACCTCAAGTTTCGCTCCTGGATAGAGATTGTCGCACCTAGCAACTGCGTTCCTGAGAAATTTAAATGATTTCTCGTTCCCGCAGTTAATAGTCTTGACGCCCTTCATCCAGTCTGCGCCTTTGAAGGATACCTCATCCGGCCTTCCTTTAACAAGGGCGATTTCCTCAATGAGCTTGTGTTCAATTTGTCGCCATTGCTCAACGCTGATCCTCCCATCCGGATCAACCCTGTCAATGACAGCAGCTTGAATACAGTTCTGCAACACTGATTTTCCTGATACAGCTCTCTTAATGACCTCCTTATGGTGGCCCTTACTAGAGCTGTTTGGCATGTGAACAACCTTCTTGGCCATCGAAGGTTGTTGGTCATCCCCAGACCTGGCCCTCTTAACAGCCCCCTTATGAGGGCCTTTAAGAGAGCCGGATGGGTTTTGACCAGCTTTCTTCGATTTACAGGGCTTCACAATCGAAGCTCGTACAGCCCCACTACTGGAGCTGACAGGCTTCGAAAGTGAAGTCCTCTTACTAGTTGATGGCTGATCATCTCTAGGCCTAGCATCTCTGACAACTTTTTGTTGGTTGCCAGGTTTGCTGGATAGTGTATGACCAACCATTTCAATGGTAGTTGTTGGCTTACCAGACGTTACCTGCTGTTTCTCTAGGACTGCAGGTTTGCCCGGGTTGCCACTACCAGAATACTTCGCTCCGGTAGGGATTGATGAAGAGGTTGGCTTTTCTCCTGTGCTCTCACGAGACACTTCTGGAGTGTTGCCAGCATCCACATGCAATCCTACAGGATAAGACATTCCCAAAGAGGCCTCAACACTCGAGTTCTTCTCCAGACTCTGAGCGCGAACTGAGATCACAGTGATCTCATGTTCATCTTCAGAGCCGAGAGTAAGATTCTCAAGTTTCTCAGTGGCGCTGGTCCCAGTGAAGGAATCCCTCGAGATACCCAGAATCTCATCCGTCTCTGATAGCTGGCCCAACAATTGACTTTCCTGAAGAAGAATGTCACGTTGGACCCCTATCATATCCTCATATCCTTTAAGTCGAAGAACTTCATTTAACCGATTTGGCATTGAATGTACCAGCTTTCTCGTAAATTCTGGTGATGTTTGTTGCCATTCAGTCATGAGCAGGTTCTTTAATTCAGTTTTGCTAGAAATTTTGTGATTACGCAACCGTTTTTCCAATTGATCCCACAAATTCTCAATTGGATTCACATCTGGACTTTGTGGTGGGATATTAAGCATGTGGGGAGTATTATATGCAATCCATCGTTATCCTGTTGGAAGTAATAATCACTGCGGATTTGTAATTTTTCAGCACTTTGGTTAAGATTTGTTTTTTTTTTTTGAGAATGTTAAGATATACCGTTTTGTTCATTATTTAATCTATTATTTCCAAGTTAGGCACTCCTGCTGCTGACATACATCCCCACACCATGATGCCACCACCGCCATGTTTAACCGTTTTGCGCGTATTCTTCGGGTTTAGCTCTTCATTTTGCTTTCTTCATACTAAAGCATGTCCGCCTGAGCCAAAAATGTTGTACTTTGACTCATCCGAGAAAATAACCTTATCCCAAAACTCAGTTGGCTTTGTTTTATATTCATTTACAAAATCAATTCGCTTTTTTCTGTTAACTTCGCTTATATAGGGCTTTTTGCGTGCTGTACGAGCGTTGTACCCAGCTTTTTAGATTGATCTGCAGCAATCTTTGGTGCACTTTTAAAGGGGTCATTCCTAATTAAAGACACTAGTTTTCTTTCTTGGTCTTATTTTCAACTCGTTTTTCTTTTTGAAAGCGATTTATTACCTTTTGTATTGTTGACTTACTTCTATTAGTTATTTTAGCAATTTCAGAATATGATTTTCCCAATCTATGATTATTAATAACAATATTGCGCTCCTCAATCATTGCGAGTCATTTTACTTAACACTTTTTTCAATAAAAAACCAATTATTGCTACTGATATCAACAAGAAATAACTCTGAATACATTCTAAATGTACCGTTATTAATGTAGAAAGAAAAAACATTTAAAATAATAGAGATGCCAATACTTAAGAGTGCATAATTTTACTGGACTGTAGTATATGAATAATTTTACAAAATAGGAATAAATAACACAAACTTTCTTACTTGTTTTTAAAAAAATTTTAGAAATTGTTTTATTTTAAAAGAGGTACCTTGATTTATGCTTTACACTGCATGTTTTTTCAATTTTAATACCAATTTTTAAAAAATAACTTGATTCAGCTAATTTTACAGTATCTGTTAAGTTACCAGAAATTTTTAAAGCGATGCTATCTCACGGAGCTAATTTCACACACATCTACGCAATTTTGATATTCACGGTAATATGTCAGTTATATCAAAATCAGATTACCCCTTTACACTTTCTCCTTACACCTTATTTTGCCATGGTTTTATGAGGTTTAGTTCAGAAGTTCTTGACGAACACTTCCCTGTGGAATACCTATTTCAAATTCTTCTCTCACAAATTCGTTACACTTTACTCTAAATAAACGGTCAGATAAATAGGACTCCAGCAATTTGTGGGTACATGGTGGTATTAAGCATTTAATTTTATATATTAAAACTTTGGCCCATACTTTATCGAAAGCTTGCGCGACATCTAAAAAAATAGCTGAACAATACTTCTTTAATTCATTTCCTTATCTCTCCAGTTGGACGATTCATTTGTTCTATGATTCCATATTTTTCACGAGAACCAAACTGGTGAACTGGGACGATATTTCTATCATTCAAGAATAGAATAATTTTCTTTTCAAATTCTTTCTCGAAAAGCTTCAACAAACAAGATAGTAGGCTAATAGGTCTATAAGAAGATGGTATAGTAGAATCCTTTATTGGCTTTAATGTAATTTTAATCTCAGAAGTTTTGCATATTTGTGGCAAAACTCGTAGTTTTAAGATCGCGTTGAAAATTATTGACAGTATGATTATTACCACATTCGGTAGGTTTTTTGTCATGGATGATGTTATTGAATCATATTCAGGTGATTTTCTAACATTTATATTTTCTTTGATAACTGTATTAATGTCCTCTGGGCTAACAACAATTATATCGTTATTTAATGTAGTGCCAGGTGTCTCTCCTAATACAAAATTATTTGTTTGGGCACAGGTACCGCCTTATGATCTTGTTTGTTGTCATTCTCTTCTAAGTTTTCTTTTTCCAGAAGAAGTCTTTCGAAGTCATAATTAGAAATAGGCGTATTATCTTTTTTAAAAGTTTAAATGTCTACTAATGTATTTTCTATATTTTAACCAATTTTCCTATAGAAAGTATTCGTAGGTTAGTTTAGTATATTAGTCCTTCCATAATATGTTACAATTATTGGAGAATGGTCAGAAGTTAAGTCATATGACATTTCTGTAGTTATCTGTTATACGTTTATATGTATACACCAATACGTTGGATGTCCAGGGGACACGAAATCCATGCCACTTTTGCGATCAACTAGTACCTCATAAAGCTGTCTACCTTTGGGACTTATCAATCTAGAACCCTAATAAGTGTGTTTGGTATTACATATATATCTTTAAATTTCTCATTGGTCATTGAAATGAGTGCAATACAAAGAGCTTGGTGTTAAAACACCAGCGAAACACTCAGTGTAAATAGAAGTTGCCTGCAAGTATTCTTTTAATATTTCATTTAGGGCATAATGTCGTATTCGATTTCTAATTAACATACCAGCATCACCATGTGCTTTACCATCCGGTTGATTTGTAAAATAGAACGAATAACCTGTGGTATGAAAATGGTGGTATTAAATATTTGTATCTATTTGTGAGATGAGTCTCTGAGACTAACATCAGATCAATATTTTGTTGCTTCATGAAGTATAATATTTCCGATTTATGTTGGCTAAAACCATTTACATTCCAAAAAAATATTCCCAAATATCAAATTTTTTCGTTAAAAGGATTTGAATCATGTGGTTCTGCGCTCTTAAAAGCTCTTGTATTGTGTTTTGCATGGATGAAAAAGTTTGTCATATTTTGGTTTAGAGAGGTAAGAGTTTGCATTAAAGTTTCTAACCCTCCCAATTTTTGGGGGATATTAGGTTGCTGGAAACTAGTTCTTAAAACGTTGGCATAGTTAACATTGATCAATTTTCAAATCTGGCTTAACTGAAACCATATTAACGCTGGCTCCAAAATTTATTGGTTAATATTGGTATTTACAGGTGCTACTTCAACAAACCCTTTTCTTTAGTTTTTGACTCCCTGTTAATCTTTTCTATATTTCCTTATTAACTGGGCGCTCGCGGTAATTGGCTGAATGATCGCCACCACAGCTGCCACATTTTATTTTGAGACCTTTTTTCACAATATCACACTGCTTGCTATAAATAATGTACGTAGGGTACAACAATTTTTAGTATGATTGAACTCCTGTAAGTTGCCACTTTGAACAGGTCCCTTTCTCTTAAGAGGTTCGTCTATAGTGACTCTGCGATTCAATAGGTATCGCATAGAATATATAGAATGCGTTTCAATTTTCTTCAGTTCATCTTCGTTCGGCTCCAACTCAAACATTGGTTGGGGAATCCTATCGTTATTAAAAATGTTTACCACACCTTTGATAGCCCAACTCTTCTAGGGCCTCCTTGATTTCATTTGGTGTAACACCAGACTATAATCTTTTAATAACAACAGTTAAACCTTTACTGCATTTAAGTTGATATGTATAAACGTTTTTTTACTATTGTTCAGATAATGATAGATTTTTCTATAACAATCCTCAATGTATATCTTGCACGCCACCTTTTCTTATTGGAACAATATGAAAATTGGTTTTTTCCAATAAGTTGAATAAACAGATCATCACTCAATAGAGCAAAGTGGTTATTCATCAAGGGTTTATCCATTACCTTTTGTTTCTTAGAAGAAGTAAAACTTTCTTTTGTTAATACTTACATATCTAAGCATACCTGATGGAATTTGAGATTTTGTAGTACTTATCTTATTTTTCGGGGTAGTACCTTTATGTGTGCCATAATTTTTATCTGGGCTGCTGGTAGGGTTAAATACATTCAAACTCTCACTAGTTATTGTTGGTAATGGTTTAAATCCATGGGATTTGTTGTTGTAATTTGTTTTTTCATATTTTCTTTTATGTTTTGTTCTAAACAATTTTTGGATGGTGATATTGTTTGCATATTTTCTTTATGTATTTGAATTACGGGGGAACAAGAGCGAGTTCTCTCAAGTGGTTTGGCGGTTAAATAATATTTTTTTTTTTTTTTTACTGTGGATCACATATATTTTTATTTTTTACGCTCTTTCCGTTGAGAGCATTTCTGCCGTTTAAACTGTGTCGACTCTCATACTGAGTACTCACAGACTCTTTTTAAATTATGTATAACTGAAGTATAACACTTTTTTGTCACAAACTTTCTTTTGTTAGTTTATTTATACAGATTAGTTTTGTTCTATTTAAATTTTCAACGTTTTGCATATTTATATTTGATGAAATTAACACTAGTAATATGGTAAAATATATAGCGCCCAATCGCGAAATATATATTCAATTTTCACTAAATCTCGACAAACAGTTAAAAATCGTAGAGCGATTAAAATATACGTCTGTTTGTCATGAGAAAAACATATAAAAGCATATAAAACTTAAACGTTTAAAACATGAGCCGTATAATAAATCAAAATGTTGTAGAGGGAATATATATTTGAAAATCTAAAATATCAGGATTTATAGAATGTATGAAAAGTGAATTGGATTTCTATGAATCTCCTCCAAATCAAACTAGTGAAATATGTTACAATCCAATTGCTTCATTGGATAATTCTAGTACTATTGAATTTGTTTCATTAGGAAATGGTGAAACATATAGAGAACTTAGTAGTATTTATCTCAGATAAGTGCTTGAATTTAAAGGAAGTGGAGGTGTTATTAATGACTTGTTACATTCTATATTTAGGAATTGTACAGTTCATATTAACAATAAAAATGTATATCAACCACACAACAACGATCACTATAGAGCATATTTGGAAACTTTGTTAAACTATGGAAATGACGCTAGATCTACCCATCTTGAATCGTGTAGTTGGGTTACTGATGTAAATAAAATTAATTCATTAATCGATAAAGAAAATCTCGGATAAGATAAAATAAAAAAAAAATATTTAAGGATAAAAAAAGCGGAGCTTTTTGGAAAACTTCATGTAGATGTACTTAATCAACAAAAGTACATCTACATGCAATGCAATTTACACATATAAGAGGGTAGAAATTAAGCCATTCACTATACATCCAGGACGACATTCATTATCTCTAGGTAATGTTATACTTGGACAATTACCAAATTTTAAATTTAAGAAATGGTGTCTAACAAAATTTACACTAGAGATAGAAATGAAAATTCGTATAACTTTCAACATTTTAGTTTACAAAGATTTAATTTGTTTGTTAATGGAGTATAATTTCCAGCACAGCCAATAGAATTTAACTATAATAACGAGTTAATATAAGCACTCGTGGCTATCACACACTATTTAAAGGTACCGGAATCCATCATTTTGATAAAGGACATCAAATTACAAAAGAACTATATTTGGTAGCGGATATTTTTTACTAATAATAATTCTAATTGCCGAAATGAATCAAATCAGGGAACCATTCAAATAGAAGGACGTTTTGGAAAACCTACTATTATAGGGGCAATTACCTGCTTAGTATATTGTGAATTTTACAGTATAATAGAAATTGATAAATCCCGCAATATTATATAAACACTATGAATTCAATCAATATTATAAATACTTTAAATTCAAATAATTACACTAAACGAAAATTTAAGGTACTTTTCGCAAGTAATAAATTACCCAAAACACCTGTTGCAAAACCTTCATTTTATTTATCCTATAAGAATTGGGTTGCTTTTTGTTATCCTGAAAATAAGCAGAAATTTTTTGCTCTGCAGTTCAAGCTCCGATAAAATCATTTATCGCAACAATATCGGCATTTGCAATTTTATTCCATGTTTCATTCATGTTTTGTTCCTCCTTTTAAAAAGTTTAATAACTGACCCAAAAATTTTACTTCAGATATTTGTATTTATATCCATTCCACTTTACCCTTTTATGAAAAATCATATTTTTTTTAACCTAGAAAGTTTTTATATAAATTGAGTGTTTTTTTAATATATATAATTATATAATTCGAATTTATTCTCTCTATCGTTTTCCTAACTTAACATTAAGAACAAATTATCCAATGTACCCCCTCTTAATTTGTTATTAAAATATTCAAAACTTATCATGATCATACCCAACAAAATCAAAGTAATGTCAAAACCTTTCACAAGGTTATTTTTTCCATATAACCCACAATTTTTTTTCCACTTTACAAAAAATAAAAATTACTATATAAATATAGGTGAATAAAACAAAAATACTCAAACACTACATATTTAAGTCATCGGTTTTTAATTTCACCACAATTAAAAAAAAAAAAAAAAAATAAATAAATTTTTTCCCCTGTTAAATTGTTATTTACTTTAATATAACTACATACATATTATTATACAAAAATAAATACGTTCGCCTTTAATTAAAAAAAAGAAATCAAAGAATAAAATATATAAAAGAAAACATTACAAAAATAAATTCATTGGTTTTCAATTTCATAAAAAGAAATTTCTCTTCAAATTCTTATTCAAATTTCCTCTTCATTGAAAATAAAAACAACGTTTGGTCTCACTGCTTTGGTTGGGGAAGTACACGCAGAAAAACAAGAATTTTAATTTTTGGTTTGCGACTCGGCTAACTTCGGTTCGTGTGTTGGAATTAGCTAAGTTTAGCAAAGTCTACAAACATTTTGGTGAAAATTTAATTTTTTGTTTGCGACTCGGTTATATACTACTCAAAACTCAAAGAATGTAATTTGTATATCTAAAACGAAGGATTAAATATGATCCTAATTGATTAAATGATATTATTTAGGTTAAATATTATAGTAAAATATGAAAATCTTAATCAAATATCTTGTCATTGAAATAAACTAACGGGGAAGAAAAGTCATCCAAGATAAATTCCTTTAAATCGAGCACTTCACCTATAGTTTCATTAGAATGTAATTCATTATCTGATATCTTTGAAATTCGGAAAATTTTCACTTCAATTTTATATACAGAGCCTATAAACTTATAGTTTTTAATAACTATTGTATATATATTTTATAGTTTACAATTTTATAAATTAAATCTACAACTCAAATGTTTCTATAATGTAGTTTGTTTGCCATATAAACTTATTTGAATAATTACGTGTCTAATTTTTTTGGGAATTCGAACAACCAGTGTTCATTACAATTTCATTATTACTTCTGAACACCTATTGTAAATCTAAATCAAATGTGTTAAGAAAAACATAGATTTGTGAAATATTAAGTTAACCGTTTGACAGTATCAAATAACTCCAGGGTACTTTTGAATGTTAAATAGTATAAAGAAAGTACTATAGCATCAACTTTTCCATCCTTGGTTTAAGCCAACATAAATCAGAGATATCTCACTTCATGCAAAAACAAAACATTGACGTATTGTTAGTCTCACTAATAGATATAATTTTTATACTTCACGTTACTCATTTCACTGCAGGAATCATTCGAACGGTAAGGCCCATGTTGGTTCCGTTATAATAATTAGAAGACGAATAAGACATTATATTCTAGATGAATTCTCAAAAGATTATTTGCAGATAACTTGCATTCATCTTGAATGACACTAAATTTAATTATTATCTCCCTCGATTTTCAATCACAAAGGAAAAATTTTAAGAATTATTTATCACGCTAGGAGATCAATTCATCGTATGTGGCGATTAAAATGCCAAGCACGTATTATGGAACAATAAATATACCTAACGAATTGGTTGAAATATAAAAAATATATTAGTGGCCACATCCACACTGAACCTTATAAGAGTCCAGTTTATGTAAAAACCATAAGCTTATTTCCAATTCCGATATTGAAAAACTTCTTCTAGTAAGGACAAAACTCCGACGAGAATGGCAACAAACTAGATCACCAGCTGCAAAGCTGAGGCTACCCGTTGCTAGCAAGAAGTCCTTTAATTAGAAAAAGATCGCCGAGATGAAAATTACATTGAAAGTTTGACAAATAACAAATTCACAAATTTTTCCCTATGGAGGGCAGCAAAAAATATAAAGCGATTGGTAGAGGCACAAAGTCCTTTAAGGAAAGCTAACGGACTTAGGTACCGTGCAGAAGAAAAGGCAAATTTATTTGCATGTCATCTAAGTACAGTCTTTTTTCAAATTCTCCAACCAATGACTTTGTTTGTGAGAGACTAATGTTACTACATTAAATGATGATAACATAATTGTTTGTTATCACCTGTATATGATTTAATAAAACACTGTCCATGATTAAAAACCATACGTGGCAATAATTGTGTTGTCTTTAATGTTCAATGCGATCTTTAAACTACGAGTCTCCAAAAATCTGGAAAACTTCTCAGATTATAATGATACCAAAGCCAGAGAAAGATTTGACTGTACTATCATTCCTATAGGCACGGTTAATTCGACAAATAATTATTCGAGGATAAAAGTTGATCGGTTAATAACCGATTAATGACAAATTATTCGGTTAACCGAATAGTCTTAGCAATATATGTATATAAATAAAACTCAAACTTTTTACAAAAGGTTCCTCTTATCAGCTCATTTGTATGAACAAATTGATTTTTTTGACCTAGTACTACAAAATATTTTCCTACTTCAGCTTTATATGACAAATCAGTCTTTTTAATATAACTTTATTTTCTGTGTGAGAATGATTTTTTTTTTTTTTTTGTCATAAAAGTCAAAATCAATATTTGTGTTTTTACGTACATTTTGTAGATGAAAATTAAAATTTTAATGACATGCGGCTTAAAATTTACTTTATTCAAAACTATGTTTTCTGATATCTATTGTCACAAGTTTAAGCATTTGTAAAGTTATAATAATATAATTTTTTATTAAACATTCTAAGGACTGCGCACGAAAAAATCCGCTTTAAGGCTCTTAAGTTATTATACATGAAGAAATAAGCACCGTTAACTTGTTTACATTTCTTATTATTCTCAGTAACTATGTGCTAAATTTGGTTGTAATAGCATAATTAGTTTTTCTTAAAATGAAAATTTAACAAAATTCATGCAAACCCATAATTCAATTTTATAATCACAACACATATCGATATAAAACAATTGCAAGGAATGCATGTGAGTTAGAAAATTCAGTTTTTTTGAGTCATAAAAAATACAAAGAGTTCATGATCACCAAAGGGAACACTGATAACCGAAGAAAAAGCTGACTAACAGATTGTAGGATCGTAGAGAAAATAATAAAAATTTTAAGATAAAATCTCTACATATCTGGATGGAATGTGACTCATTCTTTAAATTGCTCTGTATCTTTTATAAGCAAAATTAAAAACCCTGGCCTGAAGATTCACAAATTAAAAAAGTTATTAATAGAAACGCTAGAAAAAATGTTAAGGCAAATGAGAGGACGAAAATTACTGAGACTATTTTTTTTTTTAATATGAATTCTGCCCAAGGGGTTATAAAAAGTACGTCCTAGTACAACATCGTGGTCATGAATTGCATATCACAGATGTTATGGGAAATGTATCCGATAAATACAGCGTAAAAAATCGAAATTGTATAATAAACTTTTGGTCTGGCAAGAAATTTGTACATGTGGAGAAAAAAGCACTTCATTCGTAAAAAATTACACTTTTAACAGAAAAGATTACTTCCTTTTCTCATTATTACACCAAAAAGTAACTGAGTAGTATCAAACAAATGATGCAAAAAAGTAACTAAGTTAGATCGAACAAATAATTTTAAATGCATTGGGTCATGTAAAAAAATATTTAAAAAATACTTAAAGCTGAGTAAAAAATAAAATAGAGTTAAGAAGATGGACCCATTCAATAAAAAAGTTACCGAATGCACAATAATGCTCTTATTTGGGTATTCCAGAAAATATTAAATATTTTATTAAAAACGAATAAAAAAATTATTTTTTCTTTTAAATTTAAAACAAAAAAAAAAAAAAAAAAATTCAAAAAAATTGGCCCATCTGTTTCTATTTTATAAGCTGAATTGTATGTACTAATTTTTTCAGGCGCAGTCCTTATATAACAGACATTTTATAAAAATATGTAGTTGATTTAAATTTATCTTTAACTTAAAAGAAGTTTTCTAAATTTGTAACTCCATAAAGCTAAATTTTGTTTAATAGGTTATTCGACACAAATTATTCGGTTTATTTGTTATTCGAAAATAGACAGTTTTTAATTATTCGAACAGTTAATCGACCAAAAGTAGTCGGATAATCGAATAACAGTTAATCGATTGAATACCTTACTATAGACCTATTACTTTATTTTTTGTTTGTTTGTCGAAGCTATTTGAAAAAGTACTACAAAAGAAAATCATGCCATTCTTGAATGATAGAAATATCATCCCAGTTCGGTTTCTATATATATATATATCTATATATATATATATATATATATATAATATGCTGAATATATATATATATATATATATAAATATATATATAATATGCTGAATATATATATATATATATATATATATATATATATATATATATATATAATATGCTGAATATATATATATATATATATATATATAATATGCTGAATATATATATATATATATATATATATATATTATAAAAAATGAAAACACACCTTCATTTAAGCTTATGTTATCTATCATTAGTTATATTTCCGATCAGTTTTTATCAAAAATATATGACTTTTAAGAAGTACAAAATCTAGTTGGACGATTTGGAATTCCAAATTAGATCTTACGAAGCAGAAACTCGGAATTAATTGAACCGTTTACTAAATTAATAACAAATGTCATATGTTTTCTCCAGCTTTCAAGAGTAGGAAGATCAATAAGCTGTAATCGACTTTCATATGATGGTAAATTAACATTAGGATTCCATAAAATTACGAAGACAAAATAAGAGAAATTGTTTCTGGACCGATTCAATTTTCTTTATGTGAACTTCGTATTGGGGAGTGCAGACCACGGAAGCATATTTCGGAATTGGTCTTAAAACAAAAGCTAAATCTAATTACTCTCTAACGAGAGCAGGAACGAGATAAATGGTCCCAGATATTATCGGGGTCATTTCTACGAAGCCTTGAGTATGTTCGGACTTTTGCAAGGTGACTGGAAAGCGGGTTCGGATGACTGCAATTTCGTTATATATTTTATTTAATGTTTCCTAAACTCATCTTTCACAAATACTTCTAAGTCCCTGTGGATGTTTTCGTTTCTTATATACGATGGTGCATCCGTCATGGTTCTAAGAATTTTTGATTGGGCCCTCTGTATAAGCTCAATACTCGTATTGCTGGTCGATCCCCACATGATTTTTTGTCTAGGCTGAGTGTTGATTGATTATTGATTAGCTAATCAAGGCTTGAAGCCTTTAACTTCATATTAACTCTCTTGGCTTCTATATAACGACGCCATGTAAGCCGCCTATCTATATGGATACTAGGTTATTTACTCGAATATTGTTCAAATTAAATCAAATATTGTTCGATTAAATTAAAATCAAAAATTTCGAGTAAAAATTTATTCGAGAAAATTATACCGATTAACACAATAATTTGAATAAAAAATATACAGATTTTTAATTTAAATTTTTAAAAAAATTTTGATTGGAAACATTTTTATGAAAGAATTTTTATAGAATGTTTAGAACCTAAAAGTGACACCACAATTTGAAATTATATTAAAAAAATTGTATTTGGTAAAAAAGCCGAATATATGCCTAAATGGCATCACGTAGTTAAAAGTCGTTCTTCAATATCTAAAATCAAAATAATAAAATAATACTCGTATATAAACGTTTAGAACCTAGAAGTGACACCACTATTTGGAATTATATTCAAAAAAATTCTATTTGATAAAAAATGCCGAATATATGCCTAAATTACATCACCTAGTTAAAGGTCGTTCTTCAATCACTAAAATCAAAACAATATATAAACGTCATTATATATTATAATGTAAAATTTAAATAATTTATTTTTTTATACTACTTCATTTTTCGATTGAAAAAAAATTATATATATATAAGAGCGAAAGTCTTCAAATTTTGTTAGAATAATTCTTTATTAAGTGTGACCACAGGTCACACTTTTAATTAATATATCCACTAAGCTATTTCAGAGAAAATTTTACGTTTTTGTTGGAACAACTTTCGTATAAAGGTAAATTGATTGAAGTAGATCTTGGGGTAATAGTAGCCCCTATACAAAGTAAATATTAATTATCGAATATCTAAAGAACTATTGCAACGAATGCATTAACATTTTGAAGGAATACTTTTCATATCAAAATTCGCAATACGAATTAAAAATTTTTTGATAGATTTTTTTACTTCCCACTGTTGCTTTTGTAAAATATTTAAAGACGATATAAGGATTTTAGAATTTTTTAATAATTTTTTACGGAATAAGTCCAAGATAATTTAGTGTTAAAAGTCATTAAAAATTTATAAAATAATTTTTCTTATTATTTTAAAGCAAAACATTATTATATTTTTTTTTTCATAAAAAGATTTTCTATTACTGTAGAAATAATTTCGGGGAAACCTGTTTTTTATAAAAATAGTACTTTTAGCATAATTTTTTATTTTTTGAATTAAAAAAGGTATAAATTTATTAAACTTAAAATATTAAAAATTATTTTCAAAAATCATTTTAATTGTAATCTTGGAAAAAAATCTTTTTCATGGACTTTGGTAATGGATTAAATATTAATTTAAAATCTTTAAAATGTTCATTAAAAAGAGGAAAATAATTATGAAAAGTTGGGAGTTTAGGCGATTATCGGCTTTTATTCCGGGATTTATTCACAAAATTAAATCAGAATTTTCCAAATAAGTATCTTTTTACTGAGTTTTTAAAAATAGGAATTCTAGATATACATCTTAAACTTTGCTGTTTGTTTCCCATCAACATCTAGCTACCACTAAGTTGCTATTATTTCTGGTATTAAATGAGTGTTGGTTACTTCAAAACTGTACTGTATGGTGTCCAATATTATGCATGCATTTGAAAACATATAAAAGAAGTTGCAACTTGTAAAGGCCATATCTTGTTAAAACAGATTTAAAATGATCATGGTATAATGGAAAAAGTTGAGTGCAAGACTGCACGGTGGGGCAGAATCGAAATTTTTTGGAAATAAATCTGTAACTTCTGATCGGCCGGTTGGATTTTCATGAAATTTGGTATAGGCGTAGCAGAGGAGTGTACAATGTTAAGTTTGGAAGGGGGGCACAACAATCCCCCAGGGGCGGTGCTAAGGGGGCTCCTAGTTAGGTACCTCTGACATAAAAAATTTTTAATCGCTTGCAATATATATGTTATTGTAGCCCCTGATAAGACCTATATAAATCATGCTTACATGTCCTATTTATCTCTTATAGTTGTCGAGTTATTTGCGTTTGAATTTTTCATATATATCCTTTTTTTCATATATATCCTAGTATTTCCGACCGATTTTATTAGTTTTCTCTTAACTAGTTAAAGAACAAAATTATCTATTGAATAAAAAATTTGAAGTCGATATCTTTACCGACTCCAAAAATAAACGATTTTGAATTTAAAAATTGCAAAAAAGACGACTTTTTGTGTTTTTTTAGCCTAAAAAGTATCTACACTCTTTTTTATCTAAAATAAAATTTTCTTTATCAACATATAATAATTTTGCACTTTTCTGAAAGGTAACTTCACAGAGATGACTTTAAGATAAAAAACAAGCCCAATAACTCAATTGGTCATGGTACATACCCTCCCGACTTCGACCCATTTTATATGAAAGTTTTGATTTTAGACTATATTTTCTCAACTCCCAAAGCACGAATCGACAAGCGGAATATATTTTAAGAATCTCCATTATGTTGTTAAAAGTTTTAAATCAAAATCTATGGGACTTCGGAAAAATGTGGATTCTATAGCCAAAAATGTAAAAAATCCCATTTTTGGGAATTTTGATTAGTTTATTTGGGAATTCAGGAAAACCCTACCTCTGATTGAAATTTGGTTAACGCGCTTTTATTTATACTAATAAGATCCGCATTTCCTGCAAAATTCGTTAAGATATCTTTATAAACAAATATGTTATTACAATTAAAAAATTTGTATTTTCTCCAAAAACCCCAAATTGGGCCTTTTGTTTGGTTTATTTCTAAATAGCGAAAGAAATTTTAAAAATATGTATTCCAAATTAAGCTTATCCTTTAGCATATATAATTTCCGATCTTCTGCAAAAAGATGCAAGTCTACATCATGCCTCATTTCAGAAATATGCGGCTTTAAACTTTTATATTTCCAATTTATTGTATATATGACTATATTTTTACAAACTTGCTTCCAAACGATTAAGATCATTTTTAGATAAACTCCACAGAACACAACACAATTGTTCATGTTTCAATGTAATCACCATGGTAATCAACTTGATAAGGATTAGCTGCGCATTTATATATATCTATTAGATATATCGCACAGGTATATATATTTACAGGTATTCTGTGAATTTTCATTAGGTAAAATATCTGAAAGAGTCAATTTGGAAGAGTAACTATACTGAATTCATTGATAATATATATTGCTGTTAGGTATCACCGGAAAGGATATTACCTGTGCATTGTCACTAGCTCATAAAAATATAGATTTTGAACCATCAGTAATAGATAAATGCTGCAGCTGGGAACGTATACCTGTACATTGCCACTAGATCATAATATAAATTTTTAACCATCAGCAATAGATAAATACATTTGTTAAATTTAGGTAAACATCATAAATGTAAACTAATAAAATACTTAATGCTTAAGTTAAAAAATACATTTTTTGTTTGTTTTGTTATTTTAAATTCATTAATAGAAATATATGAATGCTTAGAAAATAATAAAGATTTGCTTAAATTTGGAAATGTTGCAACCCTATTAAAAATAAAAAATATTTATTAATTATTTTTATAAAAATATTTTGTGTATTAGTAAAAGTATACAGAAATATTAATAATTTTCTAAGTAATCATTAACGCAAAGCTAAAGGCAAAAGTTGCAAGTTTGTTAAAAAATAGTCATATGTACAATAAATTGGAAATATAAAAGTTTAAAGGCGCACATTTCTGAAATGAGGCACGATATTGACTCTGAATCTGAATTGAATCTTTTTGCAAAAGATCGGAAATTATATATGCTAAGGGGTAAGCTTAATTAAAAAATATGTATTATATTTTTAAAATTTCTTTCGCTGTTTAGAAATAAACCAAACAAAAGGCCCAATCCAATTTGGCGTTTTTGGAGAAAATACAAATTTTTTAATTGTAATAACATATTTGTTTATAAAGATATCTTAATGAAATTTGCAGGAAATGTGGATCTTATTAATATAAATAAAAGCGCGTTAACCAAATTTCAATCAGGGGTAGGGTTTTCCTGAATTCCCAAATAAACTAATCAAAATTCCCAAAAATGGGATTTTTTGCATTTTTGATTTTGATTTAAAACTTTTAACAACATATTGAAGATTCTTAAAATATATTCCGCTTGTCGATTCGCGCTTTGGGATTTGAGAAAATATGGTCTAAAATCAAAACTTTCATATAAAATGGGTCGAAGTCGGGAGGGTATGTGAAGTTACCTTTCAGAAAAGTGCAAAATTATTATATGTTGCTAAAAAAAATTTTATTTTAGATAAAAAAGAGTGTAGATACTTTTTAGGCTAAAAAAACACAAAAAGTCGTCTTTTTTGCAATTTTCAAATTCAAAATCGTTTATTTTTGGATTCGGTAAAGATATCGACTTCAAACTTTTTTTATTCAATAAATAATTTTGTTCTTTAACTAGTTAAGAAAAAACTAATAAAATCGGTCTTAAATACTAGGATATATATGAAAAAAACTGGACCAAGAATATGCAAAATTATGGTGCTTAAAAATTCAAACGCAAATAACTCGAAAACTATAAGGGATAAATAGGGCATGCTTTTTATAGGTCTTATCAGGGCCTACAACAATATATAAAAAGATTTGAGATCGGACGAGAAACAAAAATTTTGCAAGCGATTAGCTTAGCTCCACCCCTGGGGGGATTGTTGTGCCTCCCTTCCAAACATAACATTGCACACTCCTCTGCTACGCCTATACCAAATGTCATGAAAATCCAACCGGCCGATCAGAAGTTACAGATTTATATCCAAAAAATTTCGATTCTGCCCCACTGTGGACTGGAAAATTAGTTACTATTTTAAGACCTTTATTCTGCAAACGTTGAAGTGATTTCAGTTCACTAGACTTTTTATATCCGTATAGGATAGCTAAATAATTTAAATAATTTTGTATTAATGCATTATAAAGGAGAAATTTTGTGCTTTTGCTAAATTTATTTTTAAATTTGTATAAAAAGCCAATAGATTGAGATATCTTTGATTTTAATTGTGAATGTGCTGATTCCAATTCAGGTTACTCTGTAGAGTGACACCTAAATACGTTATTGAATTCTGCTCTGCCATAACATTCCCATCCACAAATACACTGAAGTCATGATTCAGCTGATTAACAGGTCTAAATCTTAATAATTTCGTTTTGTTAGCATTTAAAACAAGCTTATTTATTCTAGCAAATTCCGATATCAAAGATGCATCCCGTTCTATATACACCTTCACAGCTGTTTCATGTCTATATGGATAAAACAAGCAGATATCATCGGCGTACATAAAAAGTTTCCCAGATAGACACAGGTTCTTCAGATCGTTCAGATAAATTGTAAATAAAAGTGGCCCAAGCACGCTACCCTGTGTCACTCCATGTTCAATGGCACGAAAGAAACTAATTTGAGAGTTAATTTGTACGAATTGCTTACGATTTGTCAAATAGCTTCTTATCAGGGACAACTGCCTGCCACAAATACCGTAGTACCTCAGCTTTTTCAAAAGTGTATTGTGATCTATGAGATCAAAAGGTTTCGTAAAATCATAGAAAATACCACCGACACTTTTATACCCCTCATCCAAACTTCTACAACATTTACTATTGCTTCTTCGGTTCCAAATCCTTTTCGAAAACCATTCTGAAATTCATTAAGTAAGTTTTGACTTTACAAATAATTAGAGTGTGTAAAACTCTCTCAAACACGTTATGAATAATTGATAATATAACTATAGGTCTAAACATATTCACAACAGTGACATTTTTTTCTTTGGGGATTGGTACTACTTTGTGTACTTTCAATATATAAGGATGAGTGCCTCTAACCAGCATGCTGTTAAAAATATCAACCAAAAATTACGTTATTTCATTATTACAATTTAATAATACTTTTGGGGACACATTGTCATGGCCAGGACTTTCTCCACGTTTTAAATTCAAAAGAATATTATTTATTTCCTCCGAAGTAATAAAATCAAACTGAAATCTTCCATTTGGCTGAATCAAAGTTCTTAATAATTTAAACGTATCCGCCGGATAATGTTATATTTGAGACCGTAAATCTTTTACGGATTCTATAAAATATTAATTTAAAAATTCCGATTTCTCAAATGCTCCACAATAGCATCACCATTTCCTTAAGTTTTATAGGTTTATTCAAAGTTCTTCCAAGACTATCGTTAAGAAACTTCCAACTTTTTTTAGGATTGTGCTGAATTTCACTTAAATTATCTGCATAATAATTATTCATTGATACCCACGCTACTTTTATCACTCTCTTTTGTAAATCAAAATCCGTTGGGTTTTTTCTTCTCAAATTAAAAGTTTTTTCTTACCCACTGTGTAATTTTATTTTTAAGTTTTTTTTTTATTATTACCACAGTAGAATGCTCTAGAGCCCTTCTAACACACAAGACTAAAGAAGATCGACGGATCACCATTTAGATCTATTCTTGGTAAATGTTCTTGAACGTAACTTTTAACACTGCCATAGTTACAATGCAAACGAAACTCATCTTCCTTAAGTTGAGTACGAGACTCAATTTCAATTCTCACTGATACAAGATTATGATTCGATAACTTACATGCAACACTGTCAATAAATAAAGCACTACCCATAATACAGTAAACAAGATCAACTGATGTTCCACTATCCGGACGTGTTATTAAATTACGACTGTTTTTAAAATGCATACCCAAGCTATCAATATTAGTGTCACCAACAAGCATACAAAGACTACGACCATAAATACGAAGAATATTTTTCATAATTGATAAAAAAAATTGATAGAAACACACTTGTGTGATCTATAAAAAGAACCAAAAACCATGGATTTACCATTTAATGTAGTATTTTACAATGATAAAATGATTTAAAAATGAAATTTGACGGCTTCTATTAAACATTATCACTCAAGTTTGTGTTTAAGCATTTATTGCGAAATAAATTGCGCAATAGATTTCTTCTTGGAGCAAGTAACATTTTAAAACAACATTTTAAAAAATTGTCTCGTTTATACTCCTTGTTTTATTTTATAAATATTTGGAATTAAGCCTCGTTTTGGGCCGGTGTGAAATTACGAAATTAAAAACCAAATCTTAATGTAGAAAATAATTTTCAGCTGTTTAACTGAGGTTACTTTTTATACATTCGTACTGATTTTGACGTTTTTTTTTTTTTTTTTTTTTTTTGATGAAAATTAGTCTAATATAGACACGACGAACAGGAAAGATATTCCTACAATTCATAGAATCTTTATGTGTAGTAGATATGCGATAATTCATTTTTGTTTATATGGGGGATACCACTACCTACAGCCTTATTTTCCACCCAACTGTGCACTTCTATAAGTATGTTATTCTCTCAAATTGTGAAAGCTTTCACTATAATAGTTCTCGAGATATACGGTAATTAATATTTGATTACTATGGGACTACTATTCCCCCTGGATCTATCCGCCCTATTTTTAATTCAAACTATTTTATCTAGTAAGAAAGTTATTCCCACAAATGATCAAGTCTTTCAATATGATAGTTTTCCAGATACACGAGAATTAATATTTGGTTTGTATGCGGACTACCACCCCTTTAGACCTATACTACTATATACAAACTATTTCATTTCGTTCGAAGTCATTCCCACAAATTGTCAAGTCTTCCATTGTAACAATTCTCGAGATATGCGATAATTAATTAATTTGATATCAGAGTTTGCTGCTGAAAAGTTTTAATGCCGTTAAAAACGGGAATTTTCTGCAATGTATGGCAATACCAAATGTTAAAATTTGATCTTTAAATAAGAAATTTATGTATAAAGGATGTATATACAAATAAAAGGATATATAGGGATAGTAATACTAACACCACTTTTAATAAAAAAAATGGAAAAAAATGTCTTCAAAGTAACATGTCCCCAAACTATGCGCAAGGTGTATATATATATTCCATGAAAGAATGCCCAAAGGTCTTCTGATTTCGTTAATATTCGGCATGCGCATACCCTATGCTGCCATTTTTATTTTATTATTATTTTTTTTAACTCGCGCATCATAAAATCAAAATCGTAAATAAATGATTTTGATTTTTTGAAGAAAAAAAAAAATCGAAAAAGTCTGTAAATTTAAACACCAATATCTCTATAAACTTTAAACGGAATTTAATGATTTTAATTACATATAGAAGATGAATCCGTTCTCTTTAAACGCAATTATTTAAAAATAATATTATCACATAAAATAGCATTCATAATTTAAGTGCAATTTTAAAATGCATTCTTGAAAAATTTTATGCCCTTTAAATTTTTGTCTACCACTGGCATTATAAAAATTATAATGTTTAATAAAAATTCTCATATAATTGTTCTGGGACAAAATGGTCCGCTATTAAAAAAAAAAAAAAAAATAATAAAAATACTTCTTTTATATATATGTTTGATTTTAGTGATTGAAGAACGACATTTAATTACGTGTTGTAATTCAGACATATATTCGGCTTTTTTTTAACAAAAACAATTTTTTTTTAATATAATTCCAAATTGTTGTGCCACTTTTAGGTTCTAAACATTCTATAAAAATTCTTTCATAAAAATGTTTCCAATTAAAATTTTTTAAAATATTAAAATTAAAACGTCTTTAAAAATTTTCTCGAATAAATTTTTACTCTAAATTTTTGATTTTAATTTAATCGTACAACTATTTGATTTTAGTTCAAACAAACAATATTAATAGTATTCATTTAGATAGGCGACTTTCATGGCGTCGTTATATAGAAACCAAGAGAGTTAATATGAAATTAAAGGCTTCAAGCCTTCATTAGCTAATCAATCAAAACTCAGACGGGACAATAAAGTCCAATCCGTCTTAAAACCAATTTGAACATATGGCATCCAATTGTGGTGGACAGCCAGCAATACGAGTATTGCGCTTATACAGAGGGCTTCATCAAAAATTCTTAGAACCATTACCATGGGTGCACCATGGTATATAAGAAACGAAAACATCCGCAGGGACTTAGAAGTACTTGTGAAAGATGAGTTTAGGAAACTTTAAATAAAATATATAACGAAATTGCAGTCATCCGAAACCCCTCTCCAGTCACCTTGCAATAGTCTGAACATACTCAAGGCTTCGTAGAAATGACCCCGCTAATATCTGGGTCCGTTTATTTCGTTTCTGCCCTCGTTAGAGAGTAATTAGATTTAGCTTTTGTTTTAAGATTTAAATACTTTTTGTAAGGCGTAAAAGGCAGATTCAGTAAATAAATAAAACGTAATAAAAAAATAAATAATAATGGCTTACAGAGAACAAGCTATGCTTTGTTTTGAAATCATCGTTTCAATTGAGTACAATTCAACTCTTTTTTTATTACTTATTTTGTTTTGTTTCGTTTTATATTTTGGCAATAATGTGAGAGCATGTATTACAAAGCATTACTCTGAGTTGAAAAACAAATTTTTTGTTGCAGATGTATAGTGGCTAAATTAATCACATTATTAATTTATATACTTTACTAAAAAAATTATTCAATATTAGCAAAAAATCATTTTAGTATTTGGAAGGGTTTAAAAAACTACTAAATTAGTAGAGAAATTGCTTTCTGTTTCATAATTATAAATGAAATCAATTTTTTTACTTGAATCTGTATTCAGTATTATTATATAAACCCACTAAATCTGTAAATTTATAGTGTTTAATTTGTCCTAAATTCTTCGTTAAAAGATCAGCTACTATTTCGCTAGTTGGTACTTACTTTAATACAATATTGTTGTTATTGTAAACATTTCGAACATAATGATATTTGATATCAATGTGTTTACTTCGCACATGATATACTGTGTTCTTGATTAATTTTTGTGCACTTAAATTGTTACTTATAACAATTATTCTTTCGAAATATTTAATCCAAGTTCCAAGCATATTTTTCTCAAATAAACGGCTTCTTTTGCTGCGGTACAGAAAGCTATGTACTCAGCTTCGGTACTACTGAGTGCTACTGTTGCTTGCTTTTTTGATTCCCAAGAAAATATACATCCAGCATATATAAATACATACCCTGTATATGATTTGCATTCTTGGGATCACCACCCCAGTCTGCATCAACATAACCTTCAATTGGTTTACCAGTTTTGTGGTAGTGCAGTTTAAAATCTTGAGTTTATAATAAATATCGAAGTATGTGTTTTGCTGCTGCTCCGTGTTCGGTGTGCGGATTTTTATTCTTTGTCTTTCTTCAAAGAAAAAACCCACTTGCAACCAGTAGCCTTTTGGTTTTCTGGCAACTAAACTAACGACCACGTATCATTTTCAATTAACGAATTATACTCTGTCTTCATGGCTTGTATCCATTTATCAGCATAACGACCACTTGCTGCTTCTTCCACAGTTTGAGGAATAACAATTTCTTCTTTCGTCATCATGTTAAGGGAATAACTTAACTGCTTTTTCGGCCTACCAGGTTTTCCTGTTTTTATTTACTTACTACGATTTCTTATTTACAGAATCTGCTATTCTGTTCATTTCTTGAATTTCAGAATCTTCATCGAAATTTTTATCAACATTTGTATCACTTATTGATACAATTTCAGATTTATTTCTATTAAAATGTTTTCCCGTTCATTGTTTTTAGCTTTTAGCGCATGTTTTGCGAACTATATCAGACGGAACTGATTCTATATTGAGACCACAAACTATATTCTTTACAGAAAGTTCTCTCAATGTTTGAAAATTAATATGGCCATTCCTTTGATGCCATCTTTCCATATTTTCATTTTTAAATTTGAATTAAAACTTGACTTTCCTTTTTCTGTCACAATACTTTTTGATCTGACTTACCAGTTGTAGCTTTACGATGAAATAATAACACACCATATATTTTCTAGATTTTATACAAAAATGTGTTCTTTATTGTACGAATAATTTTCAGAGAGTGACAAAATATTTTAATCCAAAATGATCAAAAAGTAGTAACTTTAATCATGTGCCTAACATGTGAAAAGTGAAAATCCGTAATTTATTTAAGAGAAACAAATCAAGAACTTAAATTACCGAAACAAAAGTAGCACTAACAACTAATAAAGAAAAACAAAATTACTCCATTATTAATAATCGACCTGTGGCGGTAAACAAAGTTCAAGTCAAACACCAAAATCCATTGACCATAAATATGAAACATTTTGATTAGGAAAATACCATAGTATACGAGGACCGAGTTCAATTCGGCCAGCTGTATCAACAATGTTTTTTCCCAGGGAAGAAGTTCCAACGACAGCAGAGCAGTTACAACAACAGGATAATGAAAAAGCGTATACAATCCAGAGCATTATTATTATTATTATTATTGTTATTATTATTATTATTATTATTATTATTATTATTATTATTATTATTATTTATGATTATAGTTTTCTTAACGAATATGTTTATAATTTATATTTTTTGAAACGGGGGCGTATAGTACTTCCAATAACATCTATCTGCATGCCGTTTTAATATTCAAGTTCCATGGAGTTCTGTGTTAAAGAGCGGTTCTTTAAAATCCCTACAAGTTGTATGTTTGGGTAGTTTCTGGACCACTTTTTTTTTCTCCGTATGGGCTTCCCATAAGGAGGAATTTGAAGAGAAATTTGTTTTTATGAATTCGAAGCGTTGTTTTCGTCTTGAATGAAGAGAAATTTTGAATAGGAATTTGTTTTTATGGAAGAGAAAACCAATGATTTATTTTTGTAGTTTTTTTTTATTTTATTCTTTTTGCATTTTTAATTGTGATGAAATTATTTTTGGTTTATTCGTCTATATTTATATGGTTATTTTTGTTTTTGCAAAGCTGAAAAATAAACTGGAGAATTGTTTTTTGCTTATATGGAAAAAAATAACCTTGTGAAAGGTTTTTGACATTAATGAAGACATATTTTTTGATTTTGTTGGGTATGGTCATGAACAATTTCGTTGTTTTTTTTCCAATGAAGAGTAATTTGTTTTTATGAAATTGAAAACAAATGAATTTATTCATTTTTATAATTTTTTATTGTATATAAATAATTGAAATTTGAAAAAATGTGAGTTTTTAGTTGGAGGGTTTTTTTTAATATACAAACATATACAAATATAAAATAATTGCAATATGTGAAAATGTAAATTTATTTGTTTTAGTAATTTTTATAAAAATTTCTGCATTCCCATATAAACATTAAAGAGAATTTTTTCTTTAATATGTTGTAATAAGATACATGTTTGCTTTTTTTTTTTTTGTATGTACTTAATATTGTAACGACGTGTTTCCACCTTATGCTGGGGTAAAGATCATGGCTTCCGTTCGTTACAAAAATTACAACAAGAAAACACAATTTCTCTTTTTTTCAAAACACGTTATAAACCATATTTTATTCCATTCCTTAACGCTAATATAGCTATTACAACGACGAGCCAGAAACACACACAGTATCGGTCTCACACCGAACTCCACTATATCGTCTGTTATTCTGGAACAATTGAATACGCCGATCTAGGTTAAAATCCCTCAAACCGCCTCTATTCAATCGTCAGACAAATACAGTTTTGTCAATCTGGCGGAGGAAAGCCTCCTCCCAGTATAACAAACTGTCTTCGCTCAAGATTGAGGGTACACCACTCAACCCTGCACGACCAACAAAATATAATATTATTAAGCCGGGGGAGGGAAAGCCTCCTCCCAGTATAATAAATTATATCTGCTAGAGGGTAAGTATTTTTTGATTGAGTAAAACGAACAATCGCAAAATAAACTTATGTTATTCTGACGAAGGGAAAGCCCCCACTCAGAATAAATAATGTCTTACCCTGTCGACAGCCACAGGCGAACTAACTCTAACTACTTTCTGTTCCTTATTTTAAAGTGTCGATCACTCATGTAAACCATACACATATATACTTAACAAATATACTTAAACTTACAGCTGTTTACATAAGGTTGTTATTCTTAGTACTATTACACAGAGTGATATCGTTGCGTAGCTAATTATCTGCTAATTACTGTTATAATAGATGGCGTTGTTCTTACTTCCAATTAATTGTATCACAAAATAAAAAAAATAAAAGAAATGTTAAAGCAAAGGTAATTATACTCAAAATAAAATAATATATTCACTAAATCTTTACATATGTGAGACAAAAACAAATGTGAATGACTTTTGTCCTTCACAATATGTATAATAAATTGAATGCTGGCTGACTGGAATAGTTTTGTACTTTTTATGAAATTAAAAACCAATGAATTTATTTTGAATACTTTTTAGCAAACTTTTGTAATTTTTCTTCTGTTTTCATATTGTTAGGTATGGAGATTAAAATTAGAAGTTTTTTTTAATGAACTTGAGAATTGTTTTTGTTTTTATTTATTTATTTATTCTTATTTTTTTTATATGCATAAAATAACCTTGCAGAAGGTTTTTGACTTTAATGAAAAAAATTGTTTGATTTTCTTGGTCATGTATAACTTGTTCTTAATTTTATATTATATGAAAATGATACAGGCATTTGAGTTTGAAAGGATTAATTCTTTAATTAACTTTTTGAAAGAAAATGTTCAGTGGGATATGTTTATGAAGTTGAAAACCAACATCTTTACAAATATTTTTAAAAATATATACGGGTCGTCGACATATTTATGTGATTGACTATATTTTATGCTTTAATATTAAGTAGGAAAGTGTGTAATGTTTTTTACTTGTCTGATTTTGTTAGGTATGCTTATACATAGTTAATTAAAAATGATTGAAGTAAATTTGTTAATTTTCTAATAGCAATATATTTTGATTTATTAATGCTTAATAATTGCATAAATTTGTGAATTTTATTGTATATATCATGAATTATATAAGGTTGATTTTTGTCATAATTTTTTATTATATATAATTAATTAAATTTTGAGAAAATTTAAATTTTTAGTTGATTTTAAATTTTCTTCCAAATTTAATTGTGAAATAAGGATGATTTTCTATTTATTTAATTTTTTCATAATGTGTAACTGAATATTAATAAACACAATGAATTTTTAAAATTTACCCCAAATTTTGCGGTGATTTCTCGTCATATTTGGGTTATATTTCCTTTGCTTGGAATACGCCAGAGTTAAAAATACATGCGTCTGGCCAAAGGGCGACAATCGTGGAAACCGTTGTAATCCAGACCAAAATCCTACCCAAGTCAAAGTTAGATCCCTTTTCATTCTGAAGAGGAGTGCAAGAAAGCGTCGGAGTTCATGGACACTAGGACATTGGACCTGGTAATTTTTCGTATGTTTTGGGTGTTATTTCACTTTTTTGGGTAAAATTTAAATTTTTTTTATTAAGTTTTTAAATTTTTTTCTAAATGTTTTCTTTTAATCCAAAAATTCCTTTATAACATTTTTTAATGAATTGTGCTAATTACGGACTGAATTTCCAAAAGCTATACTATAGTGAAATTAACTAAATTTCTCAAATTTATGTAAAATTGTAAAAAAAAAAAACAATGGAAACTTCAACTTAATTGCTGTTCCAAATCCATAATCATATTGGATAATTTCAATGTAAGCATTTTACAGTTAACACCTTAATTTATAAGCTTTTCGTAATTGCATTATATTTAATTTATACCTAAATTGTACAAAAACTCTCAAATATATCATTAAAACATTGAAGTTTATAAACAATGTTTATTTGTCTTTATAGAAATTAGTTAATAAAAAATTTTTATTTCTTTAGATAAAGATTCATCCAAATTTTCAATGAATACTCATAATAAAAAAAAAAAAAAAATGTAAAACTAAACGCTTTAAGTAGAAAAAAACTTTAATCTACAGCACGCAATTTGACGAGGCCTCATCAGACAGCATCGCATTAGCAGAAGTAAATTGCATCGAATTTGGGTGAGTCAATTTTAAAATTTTTAATTTTCTTCTTGTTTTGCAATTTATAAAAAAATGAGTATTAAGAGTAATCATAAACTATAATAACAATAATATCATGTAAGAATTATTTTAATTTCTTATTAACCGAAATTCTTAATTAGTTTAGTATATATTATCCCCCACAAGAACAACAAGATTGTTAATTTGAAAAAACATTGAGAGTAACTAAAGCTCATTAAAATTGTATCTTTTCTTAACATTTTATTTTCAATTGTTTATTTTTTTTTTTTTGTAGTATTGCATATGGTTTAAGAGTACCGTATTATAGGGTCATATGTGCGTATTATTAAATTTAATTTACACATAAGTAATTCAAATGTGAAATCTTTAATTCAAAAAAATTTTTTGGATTAATTCAATTCATTCACTTAAATGTTTGGTTTAATCTGACATTTGATAATATTTTTTTGCTCGAAGAAAACCAAGTATGAAATATTTTGTCTATTATAATTCCTTAGATTTAAGGTTCGTTGTTTTTAAAAATTAAATGAATAAACTTGGAATTTCTAAATTATGGAGCTCTAATTTATTAAATATCCTTACAGAATGTGAGTCGATAGATTGAGGTAGATTAGATATAGGGATCTTAATTCAATTATCTACGCCCTAAGACCACAGGTAGGGAGAGTACTGAGGCGATAACCCACCTAGGGGTTGGAGAGTATGTCTTCCGTTTATAGCTGATTCTTTTGATCTCTTTTAATAATCAGTTGATCAAATATGGGGTCTATTTTTCCATCAATTTTAATCGTAAATAACCAACTTCCCGATCCATTTTTAAGTTTTGTTAAGAGAGTCTACAATAATTATTTATGTTAGACATTTCCTTCTGGCAAGAGAAATTTGAATAGACTAGAATCTCCCCACCCAACTGATTGCTACAATTAATGGCTCCCACTAGTTACTCTCTTCTCTGAATCATCCCCTTTAACTACATAAAAACGTCTGAAGGTATAAACTGATTAAGAAATGATATTAAGCAATAATCTGCTATTTAATAATCATTATTTTAATAATATAAACGTTTGCTGCCATTACATAAATTGGCGCAATATAATAACATCGGTCATAAAGAACTGGAACATAAAATTCGATGGTTCTGCACATGCTATAGGCATGGATGAATTCTTGTATAGAGTAGGGGTTTTAACCCGTGAACATTTCAATAATGATTTCCCTTTAGTTTGCAAAAATATTTATGTTTAGATAATTGGTCGCGCAAAGGAATGGTATTGGACGTACCGCAAACAAATGTAAACTCTAAACTGGAAAGAATTTTTGATGAAATCCAATGAAAATCTTGAAATGTTTTACGATTTCATCTTAACGATACTATATCGACTTGAAAAACCTATTCCGGAAACGGAATTAGTTGAAATTTTGTTTAAATATCTTGGACCGGAAATCCGGCAGGAACTTCTTTACGTACCTATTTATTCCATAGCCCACCTACGGAAGTTAGTTCAAATGAGAGAAAACTTGTTAGGAGATGACTATTTTCGGAAAAATTTTACTACGAAGACTACACCTTATATGGGATTAAGACGTCAAGTGGCTGAAATAAATTATTCTGAAGATAATGTAGATATATTTGTTTCCCTTGAAAATTCAGTTGACGCATTACAACATTCTGTTAAATGTTGGAATTGCGAGCAACTAGGCCACTACTGGGATGACTGTTTGGAGCAAAGATCAAGTATTATCGGAATTAATAACTTTTTGTATTCAGTCCGAAAATTGTGCAAATTTCTCGAATACTTCTATGAGTACAGAAATTTCAATGGAATATCCATTAAATTCATGTCAACGAAACCCATCAAACAAAGATTTTATCAAGTATTTCCAGCTTATGTTTCAGGAGATCCATAGAATGCTTGAGTCAGGAGTTTTTGAGCCCTCTAATTCTCCATGGAGTTCGCACATGCGCTTAGTATTAAAGAAAAATAAAATTAGGTTATGCCTTGATGCAAGGAAATTGAAATTGAAGTCATGAAGAAAGACGCTACCCCTTGGCCAATATAGAAGGGATTTTTTTTCTAGATTGCCAAAAGCAAATTTAATATTAAAGCTTGACCTGAAGGAAGCTTGCTGGCAGGTTGGTCTTTCGGAAAAAACAAAACCTTTAACGGCATTTATAGTCCCAGACCATCCTCTTTATCAATTTGTTGTCATACCATTTGGCCTCTGCAACGCTTCTTCTACCGTGTGTAAATTAATGGAACAATTGATTCCCGCAGACCTACGTCACTGTGTTTTTAGTTACCAAGATAACTTTATTGTTGTATCGAATGACTTTCAAACGTACTTATCAGTCTTGTTACGAATTGCCGAACAATTCAAAAAGGCTAATTTAACTCTTAATGTGTCTAAGTCTAAATTTTTCGTAACCGAAATCAACTATTTAGGCTATATTATAGGTCACGGAGGTATTAAGACGTATCCGGATAAAGTTGACTCCATCCGCAACTGTCCAACTCCTAAAAGTATAAAGTAAGTCTGCGATTTTCTCGCATTAGCCGGTTGGTACAGGCGATTTATTCCCAATTTTTCCACTATCGTGTACCCCATAACCAAAGTTTTGTCCACAAAACGTAAATTTTACTGGACCCCGTAAGCTCAAGCAGCATTTGTGGAAATTAAAATCCATCTCGCTTCCGCCCCTACTCTCACAAATCAATTTTCAATAGGAAATTCTACCTGCGTTGTGTTGTTAGTGACATTGGTAACGGAGCTGTATTGGTCCAGGTTGATAATGACAACAATGAACGCCCGATAGTTTTTATGTCCAAAAAAATTAAGCAACTACAGCGTTACGAAGTGTGAGTGCTTAGCCATTAAGAAGTTCCGATGCTATCTTGAACTTCAAGATTTCGAAATGATCACAGATCATGCGACGTTGGTGTGGTTGATGAAACAACCTGATCTATCTGGTCGTCTTGCCAGATGGGTTTTTAAGCCTCAGGGCTACAAGTTCTCGATAAGTCATTGAAAGGGAAAGGACAATATAATCCCTGCCGAGAATACCCTTTGAAGAAATTTGTAGCTTAAATTTATTTGAGCCGGAAATAGATCTAAATTCTCTGCACTTTAATAACCCGGATTATGTCGATTTCAAAATGACTGCTGGAAGCTCTGGGTTCCGTTAAAATTGCGAAATTCTGTCGTTCGTAGAGCCCACGATATCCCCATTGCTGCCCAGGCCAGGAATAATTCGGGATGTTTGTGAACATGTTAAATTGTGTGAAATATACAAAACAACAAAAGCACCAAATTTCATAACAAAGGCGGAAATTGGCAAACCTGTTGTAACAACGAGACCATATCAGCGTTTGTATGTGGACATCTTGGGCTCATACCCCCGAAGTAAACAAGTCATATTGGTTTACTCATTGTTTTGTAACATATGACTAAGTTTCACTTTTTCCATTGAAAAAGCTTACTTCGCCTGTCATACAGCATAATTTACTTAAACACATATATCACGCTTTTGGTGTTCCCGAAATTTTGTTGAGTGATAACGGTTCTCAATTCCGCGCTAATGAATATAATGCCTTCCGTTCATCCTTAGGTATAACGAATACATATACTGATGTGTACTCTCTTCAATCAAACTCTTCCGAGAGGGTAAATCGTTCGATTTTAGCGGGTATACAAACATACCTAGAGCAGGGCCAAAGTCTCTGGGATCAGAATCTTAGTGTAATTAGTTGCTCCTTACACCAGTCTATTCACTGTTCCCCATACAAAGCAGTTTTTGGGATTTGAAATGATCACTCATGGTTACTCTCATGTGTTATTGAAAAATGTCAATCTAGCAGATGAGCCAGGTATACGATTTAATAATGAAGATAACCAATAACGTAAAGATATGGAAGAATTGCTAGACTCTTTGAAATAAATAGAAATCAGTACAATTTACGTGCAAGACCTAAGACACTAAGTAACTTCGAAATGGAAATTCAATGCGAAACTGTTTATAAAGTTAATTGTAAAAGAAAAATTAGTAAACAACTATTATGTGCCACAGGACCTGAACAGAAAGTTGTTAGGTACTTACCACGCAAAGTACCTACGTCCATGAAGCAAATATTTCTCCTAATACTGTTGCATAAGATGCCAGCACTATGCGATTTTGTAATGTGTACTTTGGCCATTTCATCCTTTGGTAAAAATATAACATTCTGAATGATATTATAAATAGAACAGATTTTAAACCTTAACACATTCAAATATACTTGTATCTTTTCAAAGCTAGTTTATTTATTATTTAAAATTTCGTTGCTATGTCCAAATATTTAGGTAACAATGATTCAAAAATAAAATTTACATTGTAAATTATTATATTAAAGATGTGTTTAGTAAGCATTCGCCACTACTGTGTTTTAACGCACGTCAACGCACTGCAACGCATAAAGAACGTATAAACCCAGCTATTTTGCAATAAACTCTTTTAGTTATCAGCACCACTCCAATGGATTGTGAGCTCATAAAGTCATAGCGTGTTTTTTTTCTTTTTGCTTTCACCTTCATCGAACATAGACGAAATGTCTTCAAAAAGTTCAACATTAAAGAAAAAATCATACAAAATTTTTCAAAAATAATCCAAATCACTTTCAATTTTGAAAAATTGTTATCCTTGGGTGAAAACAAACAGGTATACATGTGCAATACTATAAATATATAAATAGTTATAATAGTTTCAATAAAATACGTAATTTTCTCCCGACACAACTGATAACTACCTTTCGAAGTGATAATTGTAACAAGACCAAGATTCTACAGTGTTTAGAATTGATTTAAATACTAATCGAAATACTCCACTTGCATCTTAAAGTTAAATTTCTTAAAATAGGTAAAATATATTATAACGTTTGCAATATGAGATAATGTATTTTTTTTTTTTTTTTTTATAGAAATTCATTTAGTAATGCAATTTACTAATTTACCTCAAAAAATTGTAGTGGACTTATATTATGGGCCACTACTGTGTCGTTTTTTTCTGGTCACAAAAATATTTTGTACTATATGATATAAAAGATGGGTAAGAAAAAAACAAAAACAGAAAGAAACAGCAGAAAAAAATCATTACGCACTCATATCAACTGAATCGACTCTATATCTTAAACATAATTACCTATTGAACATTTTTCAAGTAATTACTATCTGAAACATTTCACTGTATTCAACTCCCTGGATTTCATCAAAGGAAGGAGTTCACGTTCATCATTAATATTCTATCTGTATTTTAAATATAAATATCAATATTAAAGTACACAAAGTTCCTAAATGTTTTCCTTTAATCCAAAAATTCCTTTATAATATTTTTTTGTTAATTTTGCTAATTACGGACTGAATTTCCAAAAGTTTAACTATAGTGAAATGAACTAAACAATGATATTCCAACAAGTATGCCTAAATTTATATAAAATCTAAAAAAAAAAAAAAAAAAAAAAAAAAAAAAAACAACAACAATTGAAACTTCAACTTAATAATAGCTTCATTATAAACATTTTACAATTAACACCTTAATTTATAAGCTTTTCGTAATTGCATTATATTTAACTTATACCAAAATTGTACAAAAATTTTCAAATGTGTCACGTCTCTAAAACATTGAAGTTTATAAACAATGTTTATTTATCTTTATAGAAATTAGTTAATAAAAAATTTTTATTTCTTTAGATTATGATTCATCCAAATTTTAAATGAATACCCATAATTAAAAAAAATTGCAAAACTCAGATACGCTATAAATAGAAAAAAAAAAAACTTTAATCTACAGCATGCAAATTGACGAGGCCTCATCATCCAGCAGCGCAGTAAGAGAAGTTAATTGCACTGATTTTGGGTGAGTCAGTTTTAAAATTTTTAATTTTCTTGTTGTTTTACAATTTATAAAAAATGAGTTTTAAGAGTACTCATAAACCATAATAACAATAATATCATGTAATGATTATTTTAATCTCTTATTAACCGAAATTCTTAATTAGTTTATTATTTATTAAGAGTTTACCAAAGATAAATTTGTATTGTTACTTGTTTCTTCTATTATCATACACAATAACAACAACATTGTTAATTTTTGGCTTTGTATATTATCTTTGGAAATATTATTATTGAGAGAAAATATTGAGAGTAACTAAAGCTCATTAAAAAGTGGATTGTATCTTTTCTTAACATTTTGTTTTCAATTGTTATTTATTTATTTATTTATTTATTTTTTTGTAATATTGCATATAGTTTATGAGTACCCTATAAATCGTCATATTATCAAATTTAATTTACACATAAATAAATGTGAAATCTTTAATTCAAAATTTAGTTTTTTGATTAATTCAATGCATTCATTTAAATGTTTGATTTAATCTGACATTTGTTAATATTTTTTTTTTTTGTTCTAAGAAGTGTGAAATATTTTGTCAATTACAATTCCTTGGATTTAAAATTCGTTATGTTTTTCAAAATTAATTGAATAGACTTGGAATTTATAAATAATGGAGCTCTAATTTGTTAAATATCCTTACAGAATGTGAGTCGATATATAGGGATTTTAGTTCACTTATCTGCACTCTAAGATCACAGGTAGGGAGGGTACTAAGGCGTTAACCCTATGACGACCTAGGGGTTGGAAAGTATGATTCCGTTTATAATTGATTCTTTTGTTCTTTTTAATAATCAGTTGATCTAATATGGGGTCTATTTTTGAATCAATTTTAATCATAAATGATCAACTTCCCACTCCACTATTCTAGTTTAAGTTTTGTTAAGGGAGTCTACAATAATTATTTATGTTGGACATTTTCTTCTGGCACAAGAGATTTGAGTAGGCTAAAACCTCCTCAATCGACTGATTGCGAGCACAATCAATGGCTAGTCACTCTCTTCTCTGAACCATTCCCTTTAACTACTTAAGGTATAAACTGATTAAGAAATGATATTGCAATACTCTTCTATTTAATAATCATTATTTTAATAATATGTTCATTACGCAGGTAGGTCCTGGGGAGGTTGTACCACCCTATACAAACCAACATTTTTTTATTTATCGTATATCTCTTGAACTATTATAGTGAAAGAGTTGACAATTTGTGGGAATAACTTTTTTACCAACTAGGTTCTTTTTGCAAAAAATTGGGAGGTAGATCCAGGGGAGTTGGTATCTCCCATACAAACCAAATAATAATTATCCTACATCTGGAGAACTATTACAGCGGAGAAATTGACAATTTGCACGAATAAGTTTCTTACTAATCTAAGGTCCTGGTGGGGTGGTACTCTCCTTAGGTCTTGCCGCCTTATTTTACCTAACTATGCAATTCATGAAGAAAAGTATTCCCACAAATTGTAGAAGCTTTAAGTGTGGTATATCTCGAGATATAGGGTAATACGTATTTGATTTGTTTTTCACAATTTTTTTTTTATCACAAGTAACATATTTAGGAAGAAAGTCAGTGTCAGGGCATAAACTGTATAAGAAATATTATAGTGAACGCCTTGTCAATATTTAGAAATACTTTCTTACTTAATAGACATTTTTTTATAAAAAATTCGGCAGGTAGATCGAGTGGTAGTCCCTAAAGGGAACTTTTACACTTAAAGTTTCCACAAGTTTTGGTAAAAACGTTATTGATGTTTACAGTGGGGGTTTTCAATAAGCAGCGTTTTATTGATGAAAAAAATATTCCACTTTTTTAAAATTTTCGTCTTTTTTAATCCTTGAAAAATCAGCTTATGACTTTATTCGATGTGAGATTTTTCTACTTTTTTAACTTTAGTACTAATCCAAATATATACGTGTCATTTTTATGTTTGTAACTGTCAAATTCTATCTTTATCTATTAGGAAATATATTGCGCAATTTGTATAATGTTTAACATGAGCTGTCAAATATATTGTTCTTTTTTAACAAAAAATACATAAAAAGAATTGTATACCATTTACACCAAAAAATCTATTCAGTTTTTGTTAAAACAAAATTTTAATTTAAAAAACCAAATCGTTTACATACCTGGTTTTTTATCTATTTAGTTTTTGTTTACACACATATTTTTGTATAATTTTTCATTTAAAACTAATCTGGTTTATTTATTTTCTTTTTAATGTTTAAAACAACATCTTAGAAATTATTTATGAATAGAATTTGTTTAACCAATAGAAAAAGTCAAGAAAAACAAAAATTTTGTTTGCATTATATATAAAATCAATTGAACAGGCTGTGTTATAAATAGTTATTTCAGTTTTTTTTTTGTTTTTAATAAAAACTGGCTGAAAATGACTTTTGAGTTGTATGGAAAAACTAAAGAAATTGATGAAGTTTTTCAATAAAAAACCGAATAAGGCCAAAAACTACTAGTTTTGGTTTGGTGTAAATAGCATATAAATTTTGTTTTAAAAAGACAAATAAATAATAAAAATGCAAAAGATTATGGCAATTTAATATCCACATTTCTCATGTACGTTTTCTCCACCACTTAACATTACATTCTTTACGTCGAGTATATATTAGAAAAATTTTTATCACAGCAAACGTCAAATTTTTGTCTTAACTTCAGATAATTTTTTATTTCTATGTCCTAACATAGTGTTAGATTAGAAAATTTTTTATGATGACAAAATTAACGCGAATTTATGGAAGGTGGCAACAGTTTGACGTTTTACTTGATAAAAACTTGTCTAATATAGACACTACGTAATAAATTCCCAGAAAAATAAACATCAAAAAAAGTCAATAAGATCCTAAACTTTTGATCCAAAAGTACTGCAAATTCGCATCCCATGAATTAAATATAGGCTTGTCGTTGGGAGATAGCAGAGTATTGCTTAATATCAAGACAAACGTCAAATTATTATCGGGATAATAATTTGTCTAATGTAGACTGAATTTGTCAGTGTTATTACAGCGGTAAAACAAAATTGTCAGCGCTCGAGCACTGACAACTTTGACTTGACGTAGCTTGATAAAGGACGCCATTGTTATTTTTGATTGGTACTTTTTACGTGGTTTGTTATGACATACATTTTCCCCTATATTTGATAAAGATAAAAAATGATTAGTAATTTAGATAAAAATTTTATGTTTGTCTTGATAAAAAATTTCCATGTATAGACACACCGCACATTGGGGTAAAAGGGGTAGAAAATGGCGCTTAATTCAGGGAAAAGAGATATTAAAAAATGCACTAAATGCACTTGTAATTTAATTTCTTTTTTTTTCCTTTTTTTTTTTTTTTTTTTTTTTTTTAAAGAATTATGTTGTCCGTCCTTCCTTCCGACTGTTAGTTAATTTTTGCAAATTTTCGAATTGAAAATCGTTTATTTTTGGACTCAATAAAGATATCGACTATAAATTTCCTTTATTCGATAGATAATTTTGTTCTTTAGCTAATTACAAAAAATATAAAATTGGTAGAAAATGTTGGACTATATATAGAGAAACATGACCTAGAACTTGTAAAATTGGTTTCGCAGTTCAATGAATACTCAGTTTAGCGAATTCGCGATTTAACGTATGTCCAAATTTTTTCCATTGAGTACCTTAAATTACAAACAATTCAAATAGAGAGATTTTTGTTTGGAAAAGATTTTTCATTCGAAAACTATTCTTTTAAGAAATTTAAAAAAGAAAAAAATTAAAGCAAAGTCAACGTAAGTTACAAAACATTTATTTTTTTTTTTCATATTGTAATATGTATGCTTTCGTTTGTATTTTGTGCAATGTTATTTTACCCTATACCACCAAATGTGATGCGTTTATGCTGAAAAATGTTCGGACATCCGCTTAAAGTATATATTCGATTCAGAATTACTTATTAAGTCGATTTAATATTATAAGGAGTTCACAACAATGCACAGTGGGGCAGAATCGAAATTTTTTGGAAATAAGTCTGTAACTTTTGATCGGGTGGTTGGATTTTCATGAAATTTGGTATAGGCGTAGCGGAGGAGCTTACAATGTTAAGTTTGGAAGGGGGGCACAACAAACCCCTCAGGGGCGGAGCTAAGGGACTCAAAGTTAGGTACCTCTGACATAAACAATTTTTAATCGCTTGCCAAATTTTTGTGCCCGGATTAAACCTAACGAGCTTGAAATCCGTTATTTCAGGGTTTTCAGAACTATATAGCTTATATTCAGAATTTATTTTAGATCTGAAAAAGTTAGCCTTCAAAAATGTGAAGTTTTGCATTATCTAATATGTCTATGATAAGGGGTGGAGAAAACATACATGAGAAATTTATATTTTAAATTGTCCCCTTTTACCGAAAATTGTATTTATTTTTGAATTTGTATTCTTCATTTGTATTTAGAAACTCTTAATTTTGTGTTTAAACATTTATTGCGAAATAAATTGCGCAATAGATTTCACGTAAAATTTTTAAGAGAGGGATAGAATTTGGCAATTGCGAACAGAAAAGTTTGTAGACATCAATGTTTTTATCAAGACAAAAACATTTTTGTCTGCTATATTTTTACCTTTATCAATTATAGGGGAAAACGTATGTCATAATAAACCATTTAAAAAGTACCAACAATAACCAAAGTGGCGTCTTTTATCAAACAACAACAATACAAAGTTGTCAGCACTCGAACTCTGACAACTTTGTCTTGACGCAGCAATAATACTAACATAGTGTCTATATTAGTCACATTTTTATCAAGACAAACATCAAAATCAGTGCGAATATATACAAAGTAACATCAGTTAAACAACTGATTATTATTTTTGGTTGTTACAGCAGGTGCAACAGTTGCCACCTTCCATAAATTCGAGCAAATTTGACGTTTTTCTAGGTAAAAAATTGTCTAATATACATTACGTAGTGTCTATATAACAAGACAAACGTAAAATTAATGCCAATGTATTCAAGATAACCTCAGTTAAATAGCTGATTATTATTTTTTGTTGTTACAACTGTTAAACTGCGTATATAAAAAACATTAATGAATTCGCCTTAGTGTGGCTTTTGTGCAACTGTTGTTTCTCAGTAATTTTGACGTTTGTCTTGATAAAATATTTTCTAATATAGACACTACGTTATGTTTAAACGCATGAGTATTGCAAAAAAATAACTAAATGTTTATATTCAAATTGCATAACGTGGGTCCCCTGTACCCACCCTCCGAATTTTTTTATTAAATAAGAATATTAATGCAAGTTGTCAAATCTTTCACTATGCTAGTTAGACAATAATTTATATATTTGGTTTTTATTTTTTTATAAAAAGAACCTATTTATTAAGAAACTTATTTCCACAAATTGTGAAGTCCTTCACTATAATAGTTCTCGAGATATACGATAATGAATATTAAGTTTGTGTGAGGGGTACCAATTCCCCAAGACCTATCAGCGAAATTTTTATCAAAAAGAACTTATTTAGTATTAATGTTTGGTTTGTATGGGGGCACCACCTCCACCTCCTCCGGACCTCCCCGACCACTTTTTATCGAAAAAAAGCTGTTTAGTAATAAAGTTACTCCTTGTAATTGCCAAGTCCTTCACCACAACAGTTCTCGAGATATGCAATAATTCATATTAAGTTTGTATGGTTGGTACCCCCACTCTTGGACCTACCCATTTAATTTCAGGAAGAAAGTTATTCTCAAAAATTGTCAAGTCCTCCACTATAACAGCTCTCGATATAAACAATAATTAATATTTGGTTTGTTTGGGGAGTACCACCTCCCCTAAACCTATCCGCCCAATATCTCATCAAAAAAAGTATGTAGTAAGCAAGTTGTCAAGTCCTCCACTATAATAGTTCTCGAGATATACAGTAATATTTGGTTAGTATGGGATCTAACGCGCAACTTTTTGATAAAAAGAATATATTTAGTAAGAAAGTTATTCCAACGAATTGTCAAGTCCTCATAATAGTTCTTGCGATATACAATAATTAATATTTGTTTTATATGGGCTGTGCCACCTCCCCTGGACATACCCGCCCAATTTTTCATGAAATAGGAGCTATTTGGTGAGAAAGTTATTCCCACAAATTGTACAAATCCGACACTATAATAGTTCTCCAGATATACAATAATATTTGGTTTGCATGGGGAGTACCACCTCCTCTGGACATACCCGCCAATTTTTTTATCAAAAAGGATTTTTTATCAAAAAGGAAGTTATTCCCACAAATTGTCAAATCGTCCACTATAATAGTTTTCGAGATGTACAATAATTAATATTTCGTTTGTATGGGAGGTACCACCTCCAGTGGACATACCCGCTAAATTTTTTTTTATCAAAAAGAACCTATTAAGTAAGAAATTTATTCATGCACATTTTCAAGTCTTTCACTTGGTTTGTATGGAGGTTACTACTCCTCCTGGATCTACCCACCCAATTTTTTTATAAAAAAGAACCTATTTAGTAAAAAAGTTACTCCCACTAATTGTCAAGTCGCTCACTATAATAGTTCTCGAGATAAAGGAAAATAAATATTTATTTTGTGTAGGGGATAACGCTTCCAATTTTTTTTTATATTTGTGTAGCTTAGCATAATATATAATATAATATAATATAATATAATATAATATAATATAATATAATATAATATAATATAATATAATATAATATAATATAATATAATATAATATAATATAATATAATATAATATAATATAATATATAATATAATGTAATATAATATAATATAATATAATATAATATAATATAATATAATATAATATAATATAATATAATATAATATAATATAATATAATATAATATAATATAATATAATATAATATAATATAATATAATATAATATAATATAATATAATATAATATAATATAATATAATATAATATAACATAATATAATATAATATCATATAATATAATATGATATGATATAATATCATATAATATAATATAATATAATATAATATAATATAATATAATATAATATAATATAATATAATATAATATAATATAATATAAGCTTTGAAAATCTCTTTCTGATTGAAATTTTGTAAATTCTCTAGTTACCACTTTATATTACTTGTAGCAATAAAAACATCAATACAATTTTCTATGAGAACATAGTCAAATGGATCATTTATGCGTTTCGCAATAATAATTTGAAGTAACTCGGAAAGTCGCCACTTTTCGTTCTAAAGTTTAGACCTTTTAATCATCGTTAACAAATAAGTGACAAATGACAGATTAGCACATTACCTGATAAATAACACATAAATATTGTGTATTTATCAATTACAATAAGCCAAAAAAAATAAAAATCATTTTATGATTTTATTTCTTGTTTAAAAGAGAAAGTAAAAATCACAACTTGAGTTTTATTTAAAAAATTTTCTATAATTGTTTTTTGAAATTCATAAAATAAAAAATCAGGAAAAAATCAGAAAAAAATAATAAAAATAAAAAATAAAAGCTTAATAAACAATAGCTTAAATAGCGTAATAGCAAATGCTACGTTGTAATCAGAATATTTTTAACTAATTTCCTTCATATTGTAAACAAAAAAAAAAAAAAAAAAATATGAATCCCATGTTTTATTTCGTGAAAACTCTTTTTTAAGGGTAAAACTAAATGTTAAAAGTAAAAGAGTAGTTGGAAAAAAACTACTTATGCAATAATTACACTATGCGACTATGACACTATGCGAAATGTTATATCGGTAAAAAAGAAGTTATACGTGTCCCGCCGTTTCGCTGGGTCACGTCTAGGAATCGAGATATATCGATTTGAAGTTAGTAACTAGGTAGGTAGGTAGGTAAAGAAGGGTTGCACAGCACTCATAAGAGTTCTTGTGCATCCACTCGGAGACCATGAGGTCCATTGTGAGTCCCTTCGTGAAGAAAATAGAAATAAACTACAGATAGGATATAGAAAAGAGCAAGAAGGAAAATAATGGAGAAAGAGCCGAGACCAAGAGAAGTATAGAAAAGAATAGAAAGAATTTGAAAAGAAGAAGTACTACCTCCCCGTGTCGCTCGCTCTAGGCCAACGACCCCCTCTTAGCCAGCCTATTCCCATGACAAATCCTATCAGTCTATCGAGATCTAATCTCAATATACTGTCCAATTCGTCAAGGAATCGACTGCCTAACCATTTCTGCCTACTTAGTTGTAGACATGGACAGTGACATATAATATGTTCCACCGTCTTCAGCTCCTCATTATCTTCGCACATTCTGCAAAGACCGGAGGAGCCCCTATCCCAATTCCCTATCATTCCCCCTATGGGACAATGACCTGTCAGAACACCTATCATAGTCTTCAGGTTTCCCCTTTTCATGCTTAAAAGTAGATTTGAATCTGCTTTATCAAGTTTGGGCCATAGGACCATTGATAATCTGCAGTCCGTTCTACAATTCCATGCATGATTGGTTCTATCCCGAATCCACTCTCCAACTAACCTGAAGTAAAAGCCCAGAGGTGGTCTCACACCGCTTTCACTTGCAGTCCTATCCAAAGCTGAGCCGTTCCTAGCCAATTCGTCAGCTACCTCATTGCCATTTATCTCGCAATGACCCGGTACCCAGTAGAGTCTGATATGATAATCCTTCATCAATCTCCTAAGAGCCCTCTTACAGTCGCTAACTAGCCTAGACTTGACAAAATGTCCTTTCAAGGCCTTCACCGCCACCTGGCTATCCAGATACAGAGTTACCTCTGTATTCACTTCAATGTTCCCTGCAATCAATTCTGTGGCCCTAAGAATACCTAGAATTTCCGCCTGGAACACACTACAACTATCCGGGAGTCTATACGTCCTCCTGATGTTTCCCTCAATTAGATACACACCTGCACCAGTGCCTGTATCCATTTTGGATCCATCATTGAACACCGATACTCCACTGAATAGTTTCTCCCTATCTGACCATTGGTTCCTACTCGGAATAATCAGTATAGAATTTTCCCCGAAATCGACCTCCGTGCACATATAGTCCGTGGATCCAGAAGGAACCAGGGTATGTCCACCGAGATTGACCTCGTTTAAAAGTTTGGAATGTCCTATTCTGATTGATCCTGTAAGTCCTAGTTCACTAAGTCTAAGCAGGCTCCTTGCAGCCATTCCCATCACAAACTCCTCAATGGGTAGGAGATGCAGAATGACGTCAAGTGCCGCCTGAGGTGTGCTTCTTACGGCACCCGTTATGCCAATCGAAGCACATCTCTGGGCTTTAGACAAAAGATTCCTACGACTTCCTATTCTCATTGCCTCCCACCATACAAGACATCCCTACGTCAGAATTTGCCTCACCACCGAGGTGTAAATCCAATTTACTACCATCGGTTTGAGTCCCCAACTCTTACCTATGGAGTTCCTGCATGTGTAATAGGCTTTGAGACCTCTCTTAAGCCTCTCCTGAGTGTTCCTCTTCCAAGATAATTTACTATCAAGGAACACACCAAGATATTTTGCCTCCTTTTTCAATCCCAGTTCAGTCCCCCCTAGTACCGGTAGCCTAAATTGCTCAATCCTGTACCTTCTGGTGAAAAGAACTAGCTCTGTTTTCCCCGGGTTGACCCCTAAACCCCTACTAGTGGCCCATGAGGACTGTTCGTTAAGTTCATACTGCATGACGTCGCTGATCGTGGAAAGAAATTTACCCGTGATCAGTATAACCACGTCATCAGCATAGGCAACGATTTTCCGCCCTCTTGCGTCAAATTGTCGTAGAATGACATTGACGGCTAAGAGCCATAGCAAGGGCGAGAGAACTCCTCCTTGCGGAGTTCCTCTAGTCACTATCTTCCTTATGCATGCATCTCCCAAGTTCGAATTAATTATTCGGCTATTCAGCATCAAAATAATCCATTCGATTAGGAAGTTTTGAATGCCTAATGATTCTAGTGATTCCCTAATAGCCTCAATCTTAATGTTATTGAAAGCTCCTTCTATATCAAGGAACGCTGCCAATGTATGCTCCCTATACTGCAGGCCGCGTTCAATGTAACTCACCACATCATGTAGTGCACTCTCAACAGATTTACCCCTTAGATAAGCGTGTTGAGCCCCACTGATGATATGGTTGTCAATTGTCGTCCTCAGATAAAGATCGATCAATCTCTCTAATGTCTTCAAAAGAAAAGACGATAGGCTGATCAGTCTAAAATCCTTAGGTTTCGAGTGGCCAGCCTTACCCGCCTTAGGTATAAAAATTACCCTAACCTCTCTCCACCTCCTTGGAATATATCTTCTAATAAGACACACACTAAAAAGCTCAGTGAGAAGTTTTAGTGCCGTGTCACTGATGTTCTGCAGCATGGCTGGAAAAACACCGTCTGGACCCGGTGACTTGTAAGGTTCAAAGATGTTCACCGCCCATGCTACCTTATCCATCGAGACTATGTCACCAACTACTTCACTAAGTTCCCTATCAGATACACATTCCGAGAATCCCAAGATTCGTCCCGCCTGTGCATCTGCCTCTAAGTTCCTACAGCCTGGAAAATGAGTTTCCATAAGTAAACTCAGGGACTCAGAGCAAGACTCCGTCCATGAGTTATCCGCACGCTGAATATATCCAGGAGCACTAGGATCCTTGGATAAAATTAGCCTGAATCTGTATAACTCATTAACGGAGTCAATGGACTCACAGTAATTCCTCCATGATTCCCTTTTTGCCCTCTTAATGTTCGCCTTATACCTATTAAAACTTTCCCTGTAGCTGTTCCAATCCTCACACTTGCGTGTCAGTTTCGCCCTATTGAACAACTTCCTGACGGTTGACCTTTGGTTCCTAAGTTGCTTGGTCCACCATTTAGGCTGTTCTCTCTTTCCCGGAAATATTACCGGACAAGTTAGTTCATAGCTTCTCCTAACTTTCCCTGTGAAGTCCTCCACTAAACTCTCAACTCCCTCTGATGACAATTGCCATCCTGGAGCGGCGTTTAGTTCCCTATCCATAATGGCCCTAAAGGAGTTCTAATCGGTTCTCCTGGAGTTCCTATATGGTTCTCCCCTTGGCCTCGCGAAATCTAAACTAAAGGATATCCTGCTTTGATCCGAAAAGGAACATTCACTATCTACCCTCCAGTTCCTAATGTATTCGCCCCTAAAGTTCGTCAGTGTTATATCTATAACTGCCTCTCTATCTTTAGTTCTGAATGTGGGCACATTACCCAAGTTACAGATAAAAAGATTGTTAGTAGTTATAAAATTGAAAACTGACTCACCTCTCTCGTTGATATCGGCGCTGCCCCACTGGCAGTGATGTGCGTTAGCATCGCAACAGAGTACCAAATATATGCCTCTTCTCTTTGTATACTCTGTTAGTTTGCACACCATATCACCTGGTGTGTTGGCCCCATCGTAGGGCATATAAACGGAGGCGAGTGCGAGTTTCCTCCCGTCTCTATCCTCTCTATTCACGACCGTTAGGTCTCCATTGCTGAAAGAATGAAAGTTTATAAAATTTAACTCATTCCTAGCCAGTATACACGTTCTTACCTTATCCCCAGTGGATGGTACAAAAAGTGTATACCCCTTGACACTTAATCCACATACCCTGGTGTTGTTGATCCAGGGCTCTTGGATTAAGGCCACATCCACTTTGGAGTCGACAAGGTTCATCGCTAATTCGATAGAGGCTGCTTCACAGTGATGCAAATTAATTTGCACCACTTGCAGCCTTATTGTTACTGTCAGGTTTCGGATACCGGAACCTGATAGTGCCCAGACCGAAATTAGCGATTCCCCCCATAGACTCCAATTTCCTGAGAGACTCCTGGTCTATAGCAAAACTGAAGTCTCTTCCGAGGTTCTCTTTACAAGTCAGAGAAGCTAACAACTTCCACTGACTTGTATCCAGACCCTCATTCTGGTTGACCAGTACTGTCAGTATAGTTTCCACCGGTTTTATGGGTGGTGGAATCCACACTGTCACTACTGGTCTCAGGGGCAACTCAGATGCTAGTATCACATCCAGTTTCGCCTCTGGACAAAGGCTGCCACACTTGGCAATTGTGGCCTTGAGAAATTCAAGTGATTTCTCATTACCACAATTAACAGTTTTGACACCCTTTGACCAGTCCGCGCCTTTGAAGGACACTTCATCCGGCCTTCCTTTCATTAAGGCGATCTCGTCGATGAGCCTATCTTCAATCGACCTCCATAGATCCGTGCTAATCCTCCCATCTGGGTCAGTGCGGTCTATGACAGCCGCCTGAAGATATTCCGGCTTCATCGACTCCTTCGCCTTTTTCGAGGTCGAAGGCTTGTCGTCACCAGATCTAGCTCTCTTAATGACCTCCTTTTGGGGGCCTTTAAGAGATCCAGTCGGTGTGTGACTCGCCTTCTTGGCGGTAGGGACTGGTTGGTCATCGCCAGACCTAGCTCTCTTAATGACCTCCTTACGGTGATCCTTAAGAGAGCCAGATGGCTTATGATCAGCCCCACTTCCAGCATTCTTTATCGTCTTCTTTTGAAGACCTTTAAGAGAGCTGGGAGTGTTGTTTGCCGCACATTTCTTGCTGGTAGAGGGTTGGTCGTCTCCAGACCTTGCTCCTTTGGTGCTTGATACACCAGAGTTGCCGGATGGTTTACGATCAGCCCCCTTTTTAGCAATGATAGCCAGCCTTCCAGTTTCAACCGATCGTTCCGAAGATGTGATAGGTTTAATTGGTCGGCTGCTATCATTGCCTTTATCTTTGGACTTCAGTGCGACCCCTGACACGTTTCCTATGCTCTCCAGAGCATTTTCCGGAATGGTGTCAAATATCGCATTTAGTCCTTCGGGATAAAACATTCCCAAGATAGCTGAGGTCGAGCCATAGATTTTTTCAAATCTAATCACACTCTTCCTATGCCTCTTGATAAGGTATTTATCCCTACCACTGACTGACGACAGATCCCTCTTGGCCATCTTATTAAGAAAGATCAAGGAGGATCTGACGCCATTCTTCGCTTTCTCCTCTTTTGTTCGGCTGTCGGCGACGGCAGTTACACATGGTTTTACCGCGTCTTGCCGAACTAATTTTGAACCCACCTGTCCACCATCCCGAGCGGATGACACCTCGGATGCTGGAGAACTCCGTTCCTGAGCGTGAGCTGAAATCATTGTGATTTCATGCTCCTCATCAGAAAAAAGAGAGAGATCCTCCAACCTCTCCGTAGTGCCCGTCCCCCCGAGAGAGTCTCCAGGTGAGCCCAAGAGGTCGTCTGTTTCGGCCAGTTCACTCAATAATTGTCCCTCCTGAGCAATTATGTCCTCGTGAATTCTTAAAAGGTCAGAGTCAGTGTCCGAAACTCCTACTGAAACTATCATATAGGGGAAATTGTGACCTTTGGTGGTCTTTTTTTTGACATAACTCGAGAACCACCAGTCCGATTTTGCTGAAACAAATTTAAAAAAATTAGGAATTACAATTCCTTTAATCTGTTCACGTTTCGCTACATAAGCAACAGTTTCGCAGTTATAAATAAATGTATAAAGAAAAAAACTATTTTTTGCCTAAAAAATTGAATTTTTTTTATTTTTAATTCATAAAAAATCCAAAACGGTAAAAAAAGTGTCAAGTCCTATTACTTTCACGTAAAGTCACATAACCTTTAAACAAAATGAGATATAGATCATGAAAATCGATGGACGCGTTTCGCTTTTATTCACAATTAAGTGAAGGTATGAATTTCAAAAATTTGCTCGTGATATGCTCAAAATTCCTTGGAAAAAACATTGATGACTTTTTTTTATGATTGTCAGAATTAAAAAAAAGTAATAAACAAAAGGTTATTTGATTTTTATGGTCATAAATGTGCGTGGACAATTAAAAGGAAAAAAGGAAAGTTCACTTTTTAAATTATTTGGGTTTTTTCCGTTGGCTACCTGCATGATTTTTTTACACAAATTGCACCCACATTTATGAGTGGTCATGTTTTAGAACGTTTCGAAAAATTTAAAACGCACACGAATCAGGTTTATAGCCAGCCACCCTTAAAAGATGCGCGAATTCATAAGTACCTCTCAGTAAAATATTGAAACTTACGTAGTATTTATAGGTGTTCACTGATCGATTTTTCTCATTCAACAAGTGTCTCCGAACGCGTAAAGTACGGTTTTTTAAAGTGACGAAAAAGTAATAAAAGTATAAAGCCGAAATGAGTGCAAATTGTCCAGAAAATAACAATTTATTTTGTTACGTTTGTGGCAAAAGAGCTTTTTCAACAAATGCTGCATTACTCACTGAGCAAGTGGAGCGCGCTTTTAAACTTTATTTTGATTGCGAAATAATTCGCTGCGTTTCGTGGGTCCCAGACAAAATTTGTAAAACGTGCTACAATGGTCTTAACATGTGGATCCAAGGGAAACTTGGATGCACTTCGTTTTGGTGTACCAATGATTTGGACTGATCCAGGAGAGCACAATTCCGACAACTGTTACGCTTGCGCAAACAAAATATGTGGAGTAAATCGTAAAGGCCTTAAACGAAGAGTTTACATATCTGTTAAAAGTGCACAAATACCTCTACCGCATTCGGATGAAATACCAATTCCACCGCTTCCAAGTCCTGACAGAGAAACTTCTTTTTCTATTGAAACAATGGATCAATCGGATTTCACCTATAAACCAACACCAGAAGCCGGCCCATCGAACAAAATAATTCCAATATCACAAGCAGGAATGGACAAGATTGTTGCAGAATTAAACCTTTCTCAACGTGAAGCAGAAAAACTTGCCCAGCTTTTGAAAAAAGGCAACAATTTGGAGCCTAATGTCAAAGTCACCGGATATCGAAGACGACAATTGCTATTCCAACGGTACTACACACTCAACGAAGGCAACACATTTGTTTATTGCCACGATATAAAGGGACTGATGGAGGAGAAGGCCATTAATTATGTCGCAGCTGATTGGCGAATGTTCATCGATTCTTCGAAATCAAGCCTGAAAGTCGTTTTGCTACATAAATATAATAAAAAACCAAGCATTCCCATTGGCTACAGCACAGACATGAGCGAAACATACGATTCCATGAAAATAATTTTGGATAAAGTTTGCTACACTGATCACATGTGGCGGATCAGTTGTGATCTGAAAGTCGTGGCGATGCTAAGAGGTCTCCAAGGAGGCTATACGAAAAACATGTGTTTCTTGTGTCTTTGGGATACCCGATTTAAAGGAAACCAATACGAAACGCATGAGTGGCTTGCTCGAGATCCAACGGAGAAAGGACACAACTGCGTAAATGATCCACTGGTGCCAATGGAGAACATCCTCATGCCCCCTCTCCATATCAAACTGGGAATCGTAAAAAATTTCATCAAGGCCATTGTGAAGCAACCGAAAATTCTTCATTGTTTGGAAAATATTTTCCCACGAATCAGCGAAGCAAAATTGAAAGAAGGTGTTCTGAATGGGCCGGATATACGAAAGCTCATGAAATCAAAAGAATTTAAAGGTGCTTTAGACGGTAATTATTACTTTGCATGGAGGGCAGTGAAGAAAGTCATACGATATTTTTTGGGAAGTACGCGAGCACACAATTACCCCGCTCTTGTGACCAAGATGTTGCACTACTTCCACAAAATTGGAGTGAATATGTCCCTCAAAATTCACTTCTTGCATCACCATCTCGATTACTTCAGCAAGCAGATAGCCTCAAACATGGCGAGCGCTTCCATCAAGTGGCAATGCCAATGGAAACGTGACATAAAGGCAAAAGGCTCGATTCGCTGGTGGCTGAAATTTGTTGGTGGTCGCAAAAGACGTACGATCCCGACAATGAAGATGAAGAAGAAGAATATACAATGGGAGTTTCCTCCGAGGGTAAGTCACAAAAATGAAGTTAACTGACTGATTAAAAACAATTGATTTTTTCCAGATGAAGACAGATCCTCATCCGATACAGACTCTGAACAAGTGGGCGAACCACCACGCAAGAAAGTAAAGGGCGCAAACAAACGAAAATAAGTTTTGCGTTCATCGATTTTTATAACCTATGTATCTATGTAATAACCTAATAATTACCTGTAATAATTTTTAATTTTACGTGTTAATAATTATAATAAATAATATATAATAAATATTATCCAAATTCATTGAAACATAAAATCAATATTCTTGTCAAAATGAGATACATTCACTTAATTGTGAATAAAAGCGAAACGCGTCCATCGATTTTCATGATCTATGTCTCATTTTGTTTAAAGGTTATGTGACTTTACGTGAAAGTAATAGGACTTGACACTTTTTTTACCGTTTTGGATTTTTTATGAATTAAAAATAAAAAAATTAAATTTTTTAGGCAAAAAATAGTTTTTTTTTTCATACATTTATTTATAACTGCGAAACTGTTGCTTGTGTAGCGAAACGTTGTATGAACAGATTAAAGGAATTGTAATTCCTAATTTTTTTAAATTTGTTTCAGCAAAATCGGACTGGTGGTTCTCGAGTTATGTCAAAAAAAAAGACCACCAAAGGTCACAATTTCCCCTATATGATAGTTACTAACTTCAAATCGATATATCTCGATTCCTAGACGTGACCCAGCGAAACGCCGGGACACGTATAACTTCTTTTTTACCGATATAACTTTCCCCGGTAGTTTGAACCCTTCCCGATCACTGACCCCTACCATTTGTCTCACAGTGTTACATTTATTATTAACTATTTAATGTAACATTTTACTATAACATATACACTGTCACTCTCGGAATTGATGATTTCATCCTCAGTACTACAGTTTTTGGAAAAGTATCTATTTTTTGTATGTCTTTATTGAAGAGGTTCCAATTATACGCTACAAAACATATTTTCCCGGCATTATCTGCAGTTAATCTGTTTAGTTTTGTTTTGTTTTTTTTTTTTTTTTTATTTTATTATTATTTTGAGTGCTGATTGAGTGTTCAGTGGAGCAGTCAATGTAACCCAACAAACAAAAACCTTTATAATTGAATGTTTGTTAATTTGAAAACTATTTAAAATTTCAAGTCGAAGCTCTGAGAATAGGCTTGAATTTCCTTTACTTTAGAATTTAAAATTATGCCTTTTTGCAGTAAAAAGGTTCTAATATAACAATTGTATTTTTCAATTGCTTTCATAATTTAAAACTGGGCTGGATGTTTTAATAAACAAATGTTTCTCAAATATATTCAAAACTTTTTTTAATTTAATTTTAAAATATGGTTGAAGTAAAGATTGGAAATATTGTTTTTTCCAAACTATTTTTAAAACTGAACTTTTGCATGCATTAACGATATATTGATACATTTTTTATATTAGCTAAAAAGAAAATTTGTATTCATCATTTAAGCTTATTGTTCATCATATTTCATGGACCATAATAGACGTTTTTGTCCATCTTATTGCTGCAAAATATTTTCTTTACAAATATTTTCTTTAATATTTTATTTTTAAACAAACATGTCTAATATGTAAAACATTTGAATTTTGTCTTAATTACAATGGAAAAAATGGAAAAATGGAAATGGAAAAAATACAAAATAAACTGAATGTAATAAAAACTTAACTTTATACTTTATAATCACTTAAACTTTTATAAAAACCAATAATTTCATAGGAAAATTTTCTTAAGTTTGAATAGATTTTATTGAGAAGAATCATTATCCTGCTCAAATCCGTGCAAGCTTTTGCACCACGTGGGAAACAACTAGTTTGCTAGGTCCATCAAAACATTTATGTATATTCAAATTGGTATCCATTATGCAAATAAACTGCATCCCTATTATATATTCAGATGAACTTAAATCATGTCCTTGGCAATTGGAATGTATTGGTTTAATGGGATTACTTAATGCTCATTCTTTCGTTTCCCTAATATCAGCACCACTATTACATATATTTTCTACAATTTCATTCAATTTAATCATGTTTTAGTTCGCTATTTGGTATTTTATTTAAATATGCCAATGAATACATTAAAAAAATTACTTATTTGAAATGAGATATATAACAGTGATTTCCAGAGTATTTACCCTCTCTTTGGGCAAAGACCGGGTAGAATCCTATCCAAATTAAAATTAATTCTGTAAGTTTAAACAAATAATTATCTTGAATGATAAACCCTATAACTGTTTTTTTTCAGAATTTCAAAAAATGCGACCGGTTTTTTCCAAATTCCAACCAGTCGAACTATGCGAAAGCCAGTTTCTCCAGAAAGTCGAATAATCGATCACCCTTCTAAACAAGTAAATTGTCAAAAATGTTTAATTTTGCTTCATAGTGTATGAAAATCAACTTCGAATTTTGCTTCATAGTGTATAAAAATCAACTTCGAACAGACATATACAAGATAAGGTGAGATCTATGATATCTAATTTTTAAAAAATTGAGAAAGAATTCGAATATTGTTGTTATAAAATATTGTAAAATAATTATTTTATTGTGGAAAAATTAGCAGTATTTGTTACTGATTAAAAAAAAGATCTTATATACTTCTCACGTCAAAAGTATTTACACACATTTTTATTTTTCAAAATTCAAAATTAAATAAAGGTTGAAAATGGTACATCGTAATTAGGGGTTGTAAATGAGAAAGAAAACAGTTAAAAAATCATGTAATATATAATTAAAAGAAGTCATTATATAATAAAAAATATTTTAAAGAAAAATTGGCGAAAAATTTAATATCGCTAAGAATATTTGCAAAATTCTCAAACTTCTCAACCTTTTCTGACCAATGACTGTGATAACGGCACGGTGACGATTTCAGTTAAAGAAAGTCAATTTTTAATAGATAAAACATCCCGGATTGAGATTTGACCACGTTATGAAAAATTTTGATAGGATATCTTTGTTCGTTTAAATTTTATTTCAATTTAAATATTAATATTATTTTTGACAAAAAGTGCTTCAAATCTTAATTTTACAGATGTTGGGATCATGTTCTGAAGAAATTTAACCGAATTTATTTTCTTTTTATTTATCATAATTCTCCAAATATCTTTTGTGTGTTTTCCCAACATATGGAGGTAATAATTTTTTTTTAATCCCAGCTTTACGATTTGAGAATTTTACAAACAAATTTAAAAAAAATTGTAGAAAAGTGACAAATTTGGATAGGACATGTGAAATTTCTATTGAAGGTATTAAAAAAATTATATAAAACAGAACAAAAAACAAATTTTATAAGTAAAAAAAAATATTACTACCAAAAATGTGGATTATTTTTTAAAGTATCCACTTCAGGCTAATATAATTTTTTATCGGATCCATATATTTATCTGATTCTCGCAGCAATATTTAGAATTTTATAATGAATCTAGTGGATATTAAAAAAATCAGGAAAATTAAGCCTCGTTTTTCATATTCTTTTAAACTTGACGATTAAAATGATATAAAAAAGGTGCCAAAAATAAGGGAAATATTTATTTCGACCTAAATATCTTTTAAACGAAAATAGATTGTCTGCATACGTAAGCGTATTTTTTGTAGAGATTTACAAGAACTATCTATGTTTAAAATTTCTTTGAAGTTTATTTACAAAATAAAAATCATAAATGAAATTTTACGATTTTTTAAAGAAAATTACATACCCGAGGTGACCAACTGGAGGTCCACCCACTACCCCCTGACCCGCTAGGGTACTGTATTCCTTCAAATCAATTCGAGAACACCTCAGCTCTGGCCATGACAAATTTTACTGAGATATATTTAACGGATAACAACGGATTTCCCAAAAAAGGGTTTTGGAACCACTTGTGATGTTCGAATTATTAAGAGTGTAATTCAGTAGTTCTATAATTACTTTATCGTTAATATTTGTGTATATAACTATTTTTGTTTACCTTCTGCAATTAAATGCAATATAAATGAACTAAAATTTTCGCACAATTCCTAAAATTATCGTTATGTACAATTTTATAATATTTATGAAAATAATTTTATTTTGCATGAAAAATGTTTGGAAATAAATTAGTATGTTCAATTCATACAGTTTATGTTCAAATATATTCCAGAAACTAAATTTTTTCTTTAGTATTTAAATTTGAATAAATCCAGAAGCATACACTAAACTAAACGCGCAACTGGGAGAAAAAACCTAAGTCTGCTGTCAGAAAACCTAGGTATAAGAATGTCCTAATGGATAAATTTTTAAATATATTAGTTTGGAAATATAATTCACCTCCATACTTAAGTTCATATGATTGTAGCAAATGTACTAAATGAAAAGGAATTTCATGTAAACTGAAAGATTTTTCAGAGAAACATAGCTATTGAAAAAATATCTTTATTGTAAATGCATTTTTAATACAAAAAAAACTTTAAGTTTCCTTTAAACTTGTAAATATTTTAATTAAAACGTGTATTTAAAATGCGACCATAATATATTGAAGTAGTAAAGAATTTCTCTCATTTGGTACCTAATGCAACTATCAAAAGTACGTAACACTAGGAATGTGTTAATAAAAACCACATTCACGAAACTTCATATGCACACATGGTTGCAAGAAATTGTATTTAAAAATTAGTTAATATTTTTTTTTTTTTTTACATTTATATTCGCACATTTCAACAAATATTAAACATTTTAATGTAATGAATTTTACGCGTATTATACGAATAAACCATTTCATACTCAAAATGAAAAAGTTTCGCAAATTAATTTATATGTTCAATTCATACAGTTTATATTGGAATACATTCCAAAACTGTAAAAAAGTTTTTGAAGAAACTTTAAATATTATATCAGTAGTATAATTTTTGTCAATTAAGAAATTTTCGGTGAAGATAGTCTTCATTATTTGGAATGACAAAGTGAAAAAAAAATCTAATATAATATCATTAGTATCATTTCTTCGTTTGTTGGGTTAAGAAATTTTCGGTGAAGATCGTCTTTATAATTTAGAATAACAAAGTGCAAAAATATTTAAATTTGGATAAATTTTTTATCAAGAGAATGAGTGGTAAGGCTTTTTTTGACCAAAAATAATAAAATATCTTCATTTTGTCAAATTTTTGTATAATTTCTTTTCTTTTTGTTTAATTAAATGAAGAAATTGGAAGAAATCGGATAATATATAAAACTCGGAACGGAAATAATAAATAAAACTGGGCCAAGGTTTTGAGAATGAAATTTTAATTTAAGGTCACGAATAACTATATGAAGTATATGAAGATAAAGAGAATATCGAGAGCTTATATTCAATGAGGGCTATTTGCAAAAACAAAATCGTTTAGGAAAGCATAAAAACTGCCTCTTTCACCAATTTTTCAACAATTCTTCTACTAAACCGCACACTTAAAAATAAAATTGCATACAAAAAAATTTGCATAAAATATAATAATAACTCATAAGTAGGGAGCGAAATTTCATGCAAATGCATGTTTTTTTGCGGAACATTTATGAACTTCCTAATGTAGCTATTTATTCGAGTCAGACATTATACTGAAAAATTACATCGATTTGTCAGTGCATATTTTTGCATATTTAATGGAAAATTCATATTTTGTTATATTTTTCTTGATAATGCGTATTAATTAGCATATTTTTAAAATTTTTAATTTTTGTTTATTTTTTTATATTATTTATTAATTTTGAGAAAAAACTCGCACAAAGGAGTCTAGTTATTTTTAACCAACAGTAGTTCTAATAAAAAGTAAAAAATTTAAAATCATTAAATTTTTCTGAATTAATAAAAATAAATGCTAGTTTCTTATGAAAATTTTTACTTAGTGAAATTTGTTAAGAATATTGCATTAAATCTGTGGCCAAAAGGAAAAAGTGCATAACTTAAGATATGTCGAAATCATTTTTTGGAGTTTTGGAATTGTACTTTGTTCTACATTGTATCAATTTTTCAGAAAAAGCTGTCCAGTTCTTTGGATGTTTTTGAGCAAAAACCACATAACTAATAATTTTAATTTTGTGTAATATAAAATAACATCATATTCTTTCTTATGATCTTTTTTATATATTTTTTAAATTTACATTTTATCAAGGAGTTTTAATTATATATCCCAAATATGTTGCTTTTTAAATATCGCAAAAATTACTTTGAAACACGTAGTTTTTGCAAAACTTTAATGCATTACAAAATTCTTTATATTGCGATATGTAGTTTTGATAAATTTTAAAAAATTTGAAATACAAAAATATCTCTACATAATAAGTTTTCCTAAAGTGGTATATGTTTATTCTGTAAATTTATATTTTTATATGTTGTTTTTCCGAAATTAGAAATACGCAAAAAATTTTATAACTCAAATGTGCTTTTTTCTGATGACAATTTGAATAATTTTATTGGCTGACATACTTTAGATTTATAGGCAAAATAAGTTCTCTATTACATTGAAACAAATGGCGTAAAAGATCGCATATATAAAATATGTTTTTAACTACTTTTGGTGAAACTACAGGTTTTGTTAGAAATGTTATACATATGTAAAAACATTAGAATTACATCGCAGACAAACGTGGTAGTTCGAATTTATCGGTTGCTATTTTGTGAAGAATACTTTGTTAGTATTACATGTGCTAAAATATTTCATAATATGAATTAAAAATTGAAACACCCAAAACTTGATACCTGCAACAAGTGTGGTACATTGAAATCCAAGATGGAATATACAAACAAAAGTGATCCAGAATTCGCGAAATTACAAGACGCGAAATTACAGATTTAGCTAACAAATCTAAATAAAACGATAAACTAAAATCTAAGGATAATACCAAGTATATACTAGGGTATCCAATTGTTCGGGTATTCAAATTAATCGGTTATGTTAAGTTAGGTTAGGTTATTAGGACTGCTGTCCAGAGACTGCACACTTGGGTCCAATTTGGAACCGTTGTGAAACCCTGACGGATCATGTATTGCTACCTCACATGTCCATTCCAACGTTCGAAGCGAACCAACCCGATACATGTATGAAAGAACTGATCCATCTGACATCGATATCAGAGAGATCTGAGAACACATGCATCAAAGGACTTCCAAAATTTGAAGTGGGACAGTGACATAAAAGATGCTCCAGCGTCTCCTCCTCTTCCTCATTCCGACAACTTCTATAAAAGTCGTTAAAAGGGAGCCCTAGTCTCCTAGCATGCGCACCAGCAATCCAACGCCCTATGACCACTGCTACCAGAGTTCTCTGCCGATGCCTCGATAGTCCCACGATGAAGTTAGATCGACATTCATCATAATTGGGCCATATTTGCCTCGAGGTTGAACATGTTGATTCATTTGTCCACCTATCCTGTGCAATCCTCGATAAGTTCCGCAAAATTATTTATCTGCAGGCCGAAAGCAGTACTCCAACCAGTTAGTTCGTATCTTCACCTCGAAGAAGGGATCCGTCTCTGGCTAGTGCATCTGCAATAAAATTACCCGGAGTTCTTGAATGACCCCTATCCAAACCAGCTCCAGGCATTCATGTACCAATCTGGATGTCGAAAAGACACCCGAGAGCGTTTTGATCGCGGCCTGACTGTCTGTACAGATTTGGATATTCGCTCCAAATACCCTATAGTACATTAACCAGTTCGCCGCCCTCATTATGGCCGAAATCTTTGCTTGAAGAATGCTGCAGTGATCTGACAATTTAAAGGAAATATTTTTCATATAAGCGGAAATATAGACATCCCCAACCCCATCAGCAGATTTGGACCCATCAGTATAAACCTCAACTGAACCAGCCCTAAATTCTGGGGTAGTTGAGATTGATACTGAGAAGTCTCTGCCAAGAAAGGGTATGGGTATACAATAATCGATATTGCTAGAAATGCTATTAGGGAATCCCAGAATGGTCGCATGGCCAAAACTGCTATCGTTCCATGCACCTATAGACTCGAGGCTTGTCGCCATCATAATGGCCATCTGTTTGGCCATAAGATCCACCGGTAGCCAGTTCATTAGAACAAATAAGGCTTTCGATGGAGTTGTACGAAGCGCTCCTGTAATGAATAGCGCTGAAATACACAGAATCCAAACAAAGGCGGATTTTTACATAGCCCTCCACCATACTATCATTCCATACATAAGTATGGGCTTAATCACCGTGTCGAAGAGCCATTTCATATTCCTGGGATTTATTTCCCAGGACTTACCGATGGCCTTTCTACTCATATGTAGGACAGTACCGGCCTTTGAGGCCCGTGTATTTTGGAGCCAGGATAGTTTGGAGTCCAGTATAATCCTTATCTGACACCTTTAATTCAACACCGTTTAGTCGTGGAAGTGGGAAAGATGGAATCTTGTATCTTCTAGAAAAGAGTACAAGTTCCGTTTTTTCTGGATTCACGCTAAGGCCACTGACTGTACTCCATGTAGTAATTAAACCCATAGCAGTTTGCAGGCGGTGAGACATAGTATCCAGATATTTCCCAGATACAGTCACCGCAACATCGTCCGCATAAGCAACAATTTTAAACTTCAGTGAATCAAGTTCCCTGAGCAATGAGTTAACGGTGATATTCCAGTGGAGTGGAGATAAAATTCCTCCTTGCGGAGTACCCCTGTTTGCTACCCTATAGATGGTAGACGCACCCATACTTGATATTATAACCCTATTGGTTAGAAGTCTCCATATGAGGCTAATGATCGACTGATTAATGTCCAGTTTTTCCAGGAACAATTTGATTGCCTCCGTAGTCACATTATTAAAGGCCCTTCTATATCAAGCTTTTTCAAGCGAATGTAATGCAATCTCAACAGATTTGACCTTCATGTAGGCATGTTGAGACGCTGATAATAGCCATGGTTTGATCGTTCTACGTAAGTGTAGGTCGATTAACCTTTTCAGTGTCTTCAAGAGGAAGGACGTCAGACTGATAGATCTGAAGTCCTTCGGTCTTGTGTGTGAGGTTTTACCCCCTTTAGGGATAAAGACCACTGTATATCTAGTCCATGACTTAGGGATATACACACATGACAAGCATGCTCAGTAAATCCGAGCTAGCCATGGGACTATTAAATCACAGCAGGTACAATGCCATCAGGGCCCGGTTGTTTAAACGGGGCGTAGCTCTTCAGAGCCCATCTCAGTTCACTATCCCTAATGGGAATGAGAACATCATTATTGTCCTTTGAAGATATTGCAGTGTCCCGTTAAAGGGAGACTGCCAGGAAAGTGCGCGACCATTAAGACATTTAAGGTGTCTTAACCGCTCATTGTCCAACACATGGTTTCTAGATGAAACTTGGAACATTAGGTGATGATGCAAGAATCTTGCGAAATCGACTGGTCTCTGAGTGGCTTCCTACGCCGCTACAGAAAGCTCTCCAGGATTTACGTTTCGCATTTCTTATCTGGTTTTTAAACTTGTTAACTGAGGACTTTTAGGTAGACCAGTCTCCTAGTCTCTTGGCCTCATTAAATAGACGGCGACATTCTTTACGAGTCTCGCCTATCTCAGAGTTCCACCAATGTGGTTTACTCCTACAACTGCAGATTGTGGGTCTGCATGCAGCAGAAGTCGCCGTATCGAAAGCGTCCGTTAACGTCTTGACACAGAACTCAATATCATCGCAACCTTTGATGGTCGGGGGATTTGGGAGAAATTGGGACAGGTTATCTTGTTGTGCTGTCCAGTTTGTCTTCCTCTTGTTTTGAAAGGACTTATCCCCAGGTAAACAAACTTCCAAATTGAAGTCAATGTACAAGTGATCAGAGAATTAACTGTCATTGGAGACCCTTCAATCCCTGATCACATTAGGGTGCCTAGTACTGACTAGCGTAATATCCCAGGCCGCTGCTACAATGTCCCCATCATTGAAATCAGAAAGAATGAAGAAATTGAATTTCTTGCTTGCTACTATACAAGATCGTATTTTACCTTATATCGTAGCGTGTAGTAGCTTAAATTTATCCGCACGTAGTCCACAAACCTTATCGCCAACGATCCATGGTTCTTGGACTAGCGCTAGCTCCTCTCCTCTTTCTACCATTCGGAGGAGCAACACAGCAGAGGCTGCTTTACAATGGTGAAGATTAACTTGCGTTATCTTCACCATGTGTGTCCTTTGTCATATTGGTCGGAGTCCAAGAGGGCGTTCTCGTCAACTACTTCGTCCACTCGCTCAAAAAATTCACCCACAAACTCAGAGTTTGAGTGAGTGTCCCCTTGAGCAAGAGAACTAGTAGTCTCCTCACAAGACATTACTTCCGAAGTTTAATCATCATCGATCTGAACCGGTCTGTCTCTGTCATCCCCTCGGTAGACCTGTAGGAAGATCGACACAAAACCATAGTAGATCTTCCCACTTTTCTCACGTAGAGATGGCAGTGACTCCTTGTTCATAATGATCACAACCTTCCTGGATGCTCCGTCGGATTCGGAAATTCTGGTCACCTTCCAGTCGCCTATAGGGATCTCAGGGTTTCCTACACGAATTAGTTCCAATATCTCCTCCTGTTTGGATGGTATGTCCGGTACTTGGGCCATGGCCCTAGGCCGACGTGGGATCGCTTAAATGGAAACCAGTCCAGTCTAGCACTTTCCCATAGGCCATCCAAAAGAACGATCGCCTGCTTCAGGAGCAGTTCCGATCGCTCGTTTGAGCAGGCCATTGACTTTACACGGTTGCGGTACCATCCCGCATCATCACACTGGGAGGAGGGTCCGGGGTTCTCTTTCAGAACCTTGTATAAGATTCCCATTAGCTTCTTACGCACTATATCCCAGTTTGTGTGGGAATAGCTCCTATCGATGACAGCTCGTATGAGATGGCCTTTGGCAACTTCACTATACGACCTGTTCATCGGATTGTAGGGCTTTGGACCCTTGGTCCCGGGCTGCTGGTTTTGCGGCTGATCCTCCTACTCCGAACGTTGCCGTTTAGGCCCGTCCTTCGACGTAGGAGGAGGGTTATGCTGCAATTCGACCAACAGTGATTTGGCCCAGTTGACGGAAACTAGTTCCCCGGGAATAAGGGACTCGGCAGGCTTTTTACTCAACCGGTCCATAAATCTTTCGGCGGCGCGCCGTCTTAAAAAGACACTTTTGGCGGGAGTAATGTGCCTTTGGGACGAATTATTGCCCTTTCGGGCAGGAGGCTCAGTTCCAGAAACCGAAAGGTGGTTCGCATTCCTTTCACTGGCGGGGGAGGTAACGCTTGGGAGCCCGAAAACTTTTTCGCAGCTCTCTTCGTTATAGTAGGAACTGGGTTGCTGTCGCCCGAGTTGGTTTCGGGCATGCAGTATCCGAAGCAGGAGGTTTCGCCGGTCTTATGTGGCGCGGTCCAGAGCAACATTTGAGGTGCTTGGTGCGAAACTCAGAGGCACCTCGCTGTTTCTGCTTCCAGAATCGGAAGCGGGTTTTGCGCATTTGGTGGACTTGCCAGCTCCTGCTGTTTCCTTCCGTCTTCCTCATTTTTATTTATATGTTTATTTTTCATATTTTTATTTTTGTCCATTAAATTTTTATTCCCACGATTGTGCACGTAATGGGTTGGACCATCCATGCATTGACGGCGTACATGGACTGGGCTACTCAGCTTTTACAACCGACCCGTGCCCTGGCGTCGGAGGGGATTTGTTAACGATTAGTCTTCTTTAACCACTAACTAGACAGTCAGGTTCTCGGCCCAGCTACCAGCCACCTTAAGTGGCGACAGTTTTGGTCCGCTGGCAGTGACTAGAAACGGCCTGAGCTCGTGTCATTACTTAGGTCTGACAGTATGTTATGTCAAACATTAATAATGACATAGCTCTCCCTACCCGCCACCTGGGGATGCACTCGATGGGAGGTCTGTTAACTCCGTACGAGAATTAATCGGTAAATTCGACAAACAATTATTTGATGTTAAAAAGTTAATAACCGATTAATGGTAAATTATTCGATTAACCGAGGAGTCTTAGTAATACATGTATGTCATAAATAATATAAAATTTAGTGTTTAATATATTGAAATAGTTATTTAGAAACATAATGTAGATTAAATTCATTCATAAAGGGTTTATTTTATTTTCTTCCTACAAATGGGCGAGAGATTTGTAGGAAAAAATTGCATTTTTTGACCTAATACTACAAAATATTTTCCTAATATAATTTAGAAATCAGTTTTAATGCAACTATCTTTATTTTCTGTATGAGGATGATTTTTTGCCATAAAAGTCGAAGATAATATTGATATTTTTACGTAAATTTTGTTGATGAAAATAAAAATGTTTATGACTTATTTAACTTTGAATTTACTTTACACAAAACTATTTATTAGAGTTTCTCTTGTCGCAAGTTTAGACATTTCTGAACTTATAATATTATAATCTTTTCATGTCTCATTTTATTAAGCATTCTATCCCTACAAAAAAAGAACATCGAAAGGAGTCAATAAGATTCTGTACTTGCGATCCAGATGTAGTGCAAATTCGGATAATTTCCAATGAATTTGAATAGGATAGACATTTGAAGATGTTCTCTTTTTTGATACTTATTCAGTGAGAAGGAAGTCATGTTCACAATTTCATGTAATATTGCAATTAACGTAATAACATAATCAAAAACATGCCTAACATTTGATTTGTTCAAAACAATTCTTTTCAGTAACAAGTATTTACAAAAATAACAACCGAATTTCAATGTTTTGTAGCGGAACAATTCATTTGAATGTCTTTTTACTAATACTGTAAATACTTTATACTAATACTGAATACTGTTTGTATTTCTTCTTAAGCACAAGAAAACGTAAAATTATTGATACTTTTGAAGTAATGGAAGAGTACTTCCCTAAAAGCTACTATTATTTTTTTTTTATTTTATTATTATTTTTTTTTTTGCTAGGATATAACAGACATTAAAGATGTAATTGACATAAATTTATCTTAAAAATAAAAAAAATTCTCTAAATTTTAGCTCCAAAAAATTTAATTACAATTTTAAATTATTCGAACAGTTAATGAACCAAAATTATTCGGATAACCGAATAGCAGTTAATCGATTGGATACTGTAGTATATACGTTTGATTTTTGCAGCAATGCTTACCTATACCATGCTTAACAACTTCTATTGATTATTATAAAAGACAATTAAATACATTAAATTTAATTGTATATGATTATGAAAGCAACAAACGAGGTGCTAAGTATTATAAAACGTGGTGTAAAACTAAATAATAATACAATAGTTGAAAAAGTGATGGATTTACCTACAATTTCAAATGAAAAGAAATTTGATCAGTTTGTTTCCATTTATTGATACATGCTGTTACCAATTTTATAACAGTTTAAATGAGGATAATATGCCATGAGTAGATCCTGATGTTTATTCTGAAAGCTCTGATTAATAGAATAGAATTATTTTATGTTTTTACCAGGTTTTTGTTTTGTTTGAATTTAATTAACATTGAATAAAATTTATTTTTTTTTTAAATTTGTTAACACAACTGTCTTTTGTATATTAAAAATAACATATCCCACATATGCTGAACTTTTACGAAAAAAATGAATTAGAAAGTAAACATATTTCAACTTATGCAATAAAAAAATTAAAAACATTTTTGAAAAAAAAAAATGCATAATATTTGACATGCTTAAAAAAATATACTGTAACCAAATGGAAAAACAACATCAATTATTTATAGCTGATATCTCTTTAATGACAGCAAATATTTATATAATATATAGCATACATAAATCTTACATAAATTCTACACACATGTAAATATGTTCTGTTTTTATAATTACTTTCCTACTATTTTATATTTCGCTTTAAAGTTAAAAACTGCTACCATCAAATGAATTATGTTGTTTTTCCTTATTATCACAGAAATTATTAAGAACAATTTATTGAATAAATATTTTTTAGGATAAAATTCTGAAAGTAAGAACGTCAGTTTAAATAAATATGTGTTGGCGTTTAAAGGAATTGTTAAAACTGACAGTGAAATACTTTTTTGCAAAATTTACAATAAAGCAGTAAATAATGAAAAGGCTACTTATTCATTAGCACGTTAAAAGCAAAACATATAAAGAATTGCAATCGACCATACATTCGCAAACAAATAATTTCAACTTGGATTTAATGAAAGCCTCTATATCTGCAGACATTCTTTTGAAAAAAATATTTAATCAGATTTTATTGAATTTCCTAAAGACCCACACAAATGAAATCATTACATCTGAATCTTCGATTATAAAAAATTATGCAAAGTGTGTCATATTCAACTTATAAATGCGTTTTAAAAAAGCAAATTAATATGTTTAAGTATAGATGAAACCGCAGACATTACCGGCCGATATATTACACCGTACAACAAAAATCAAAATTTTTTCTCACTCATCATAAATTCCATACACATGTGAAAATATAGACTTAATATGGTATAAATGCGTTTTCAGTTTTTTATTTCATGTTCGTTCCTTTTTAAAGGCCTTTAAAGCTTTGAAGGATGTACGTGGAAAAATTTTCATTTTGCTACTTTCTAATTGCTATTATAGGGCGATGGGTATCAAATGAAAGAGGAGAATGCATTATGCTGGACTACTTTTTGTTAAAATAATCCAAATAAAAGTTTCAAAAATGTTCTTCAAATATTTAATTCTTTAACATCCTTGAAAGTATCCAACGAATAATTTCGAAAATAGTATATATTAAATTTACTAATATCCAGTTTCGAGTACCAATGTTTTATGGATCCATCTTTATTACTTTAAAACATATGTAGGATTTTAAAATTATTTCCAAGAAAAACGTACAAATTTAATTTTCAGTTTATTGAGACTTCGAGCATGCAAAACCAATATAGCCATTGTATTAAAATTTAAAATATATTGGAAAGTTTAAATGATAAGTTGAGTACTACTATTTGTTTAATTTTAAATTCATTGCTTGTATTTTTAATATGCTAAAGGATAGTAGGCTATGCTTTTATTTATTTATTTTTATTTTATTTATTTAATTTTGTTTTATGAACAATTGACATGAAAAAATATGTAGACAGTCAATCGCCACCATGTAATACCCTACATCATTATAAACGTTCGGATGAGGTCCCTATATTGTAGTTAACGTTTATCACAAAACCTAAATTTTTTTATTCATAATTTTAATAACACTTAACTTACAGTTTATTCATATTCCTAAATGTTTATATATATTTTTTATTCATTCAAAATATAAGTGTAAACAATATACATATGTAAATTGTCTTAGTGTAATTAATTACATTTGTTGCGTTATCAACATTATCTCAGTTTACAATTCATAAACATACGATGTGTGAACATTATTGTTATGGTCACCCTATACCTTTTCATTAGCATATAGAATATATAATTTTATTGTAACAAAGAAATTATTTGGTTATACATATGTATATATATGTTTGTTTGATTTATTTTTCGGCAATTATATGTGATCACTGATCAGTGACTAGACCTTGCAATGCTCTTAAATTAATTTATTACAATAAATGCGAAAATATTCGGCATCCTAATAGTCAGTATATTAATAGTCGGTAGATAAGCAAACTTAAAAGGGTCAAAGTACCTTTGACTTAAAGAAAAATGAGTCAAATCTTTCTTTTTCAACTGGCTGCCTATCAATAAAGTCACAATTAAAGGTTCATTTTAAAAAATCATAGATTAAAGTTATACTAGCTTGAAGCTTTATATTTCTAAACCGTGTTTTAAAACTTAAATTGACCTTCAAGTAGTGTATTTTTTATGGAATAATTTATTTGAAGAACAGAAAGTTTCGAAATTTCTTTATTTTATAGTAAAGCAAATTCCTCTATCTTGTTGTTTCCAAATCTCCAAATTATTTGGTTAGATAACAAAATGACTACCAAAAACTTTTGGTCCAAACAAAATTAGATTTTACCAAAATTTGGGGGCAAATTCACATTTCCATATCCTTTGTGTTTTTAATCCCGAAATACATCAACCAAAATCAAGTTTCTTCACGGCATTAGAGGTTATAGAAAAAAAAAAAACACTTAATCTATTTGCAAGATATTGACTGGTAAGAATTTTTGTTTTCGATCACATATTTTTCTTTTAAATTATCAAAAAAATAATAAAAATAATAAAATAAATATACAGGTTTATCAACGGTTTGCTCAAAAAAAATACCAAGTGATAACCAGTCAATGAATAACAAATTAAAACAAATTAAAATCTTGTATATACACAACAATCGCAATTGTATGCACCTAGCTACAAATACCGAAAAAAATAGATGATAAAAGGAAGTTCACATCACATTCTTCCTTCTATGAAGAACAGTGGCGGTCAAACAATAAAATGGTCAGCGAAATATACTTTTTCTAAAATCAAATTTTCTTGAAACGGTTATTAAAAATTATGCGCTATTTAAATCCTAAATTTTTCATATATTTTCACTAATAATAATTTTTAATTAATAAATTAAAAATAAAGAAATTTAAAAGATTTAAAACTAAAAAAATCTGATATATAAATTGTTTATTCATAATTTACTTAGAAACTAAAATCTAAAATTGTAATCTAAATAATGAATTCCTAAAAACTATTATTGCACATCCCCACTTTATTATCATATAATTTAAATCTATGCTCTACATCTATAAACTATAAAATATGTGATCTTTAAGAAGTATATGCAAGACCTTAAAAAAGACAAAAACTAGTTTCAAAAAACAAAACATCATCATGAAGATTGAGAGGCCTCTTCGTCGTCATTAAAGTCGGTGAGTAGTAATTAACAAAATTGATTATTTATAAATGAAAAAGTAAAATGAATTAAATTAAAGAAAAAGTAGGATATTAAATCATAACAAAATACAAATAACAAAAACAACAAATATAAAAGTATAAATTATTAAACATTTTAAACAAAAATAAATCACAAACCGAAACAAAATGCAATAAGAATGAAGTAATGTAAACAATAACCAAAGATAAAAATAGAAATGAAATGGAATTTTAATCAATTCAAACGAATAAGGCAGAAATGTAAATTGCAATTTGTTTCTAATTCAAATGAATTTGTGGAATGAATTTCAGTTCGTTTCCATTTCAAATGAATTTGTTAAAGTGAATTCATTTCCAATTCGGTTGAATTTAATTGATTTTGAATTCATTCAAATAAATTAGAACAATGAACTGCAACTCAAATGAATGAAATCAGAAATGAGTTGCAATCAATCAAAATGAATGAAAAATGTTAAACACACCTTTAATAATATTTTCACACTATTTGAGAAAAATAAAAATTTATGTTTCTTTTAGCAAATAAGTAAAATTTTCCCATTTTGGTACCTAATAATTCAGTTCATATTCCGCCGCTACCTGACAATTCCAGTATATCATGGGAATTTCAAATCTTGTCTTTGGACTATACTAGGTGATATACAAAACGAGAGTAATGCTTGCTGTCTTTTACATAAAAAATAGTCGAATAACAAAACGACAGTGATGCTTATTGTAGATTTACTTACAAAATCAATAAAAATTTTAATTAATTCAATTCAAATGAGTTGGAAATGAATTGCTAATTCTTTTTTCTTATTCATTTGAATTAATTCAAAATCAATTCAATTCAAATGAATGTGAAATGAATTGCAATTCACTTTGACAAATTCATTTGAATTAGAAACGAATTGCGATTCATTTGAATTGGAAATGAATTGCAATTCACTTTTACAAAATTCATTTGAATTGACTCAAATTTTATTCAATTCATTTTTTTGTGTGAAAAGAATTAACTCAAAATATACTAATTCAGTGCATGAATGATTCTCGAATTAATTCCACAATGAATGATTCATTTAAAGCTCTGATATATATATCTTTTTTGGTTTTATAATACCTAAATTATTCTTATATACATATATGGGGTGAAAATTGAAATTAATTAATAAATTCAACATGAATTACTAAATTTTGTCTATGTTTCCAATCATGGTAAAACAAGTTAGGGTTGATAGGATTATGTGAGGGATTCTGATTCAAATCCATATGCCATCGGAATGTAGGCAGGTATGGGTTATGAGACGTAGTTTCCTAACATCTATTAAATATTAATATCACAATTAACTTGTCTTCTCTTTTTCAAATCTAACTATATTGGGGATTTTGTTTTGTAATATAGTTATCTGGCCCTCGTAAAGTAATAGTGTTAATGTAATGTGTTAGGGGAGTCTACATAAAAATATGTAGTATCTAAAAATCTTGAGATTAGGTATAGAAGGAAAAGAACCTCCCCAATCGGCTGAAGCTAGCGATATTATGGCTCCCACTATCCTTCTGATATCTAGCTTTACAATTGTTTCATTTGTGTTACATATAAACTTGAATTCTTCCTTAGTTGAAGAGTTTTATTACAATATAGAAACTATGAACATATTTTGACTGATCCTTGTTAAACTTCATACCCCAGTTTATATATAAAGTTATATAAAGTGATTTTCTGGAGTGGATTTTATGGGAACTATATACAATTAAAAGTAAAATAAATTTTGGGAAGGGACCTCATATGGAAAATCTTGTCAATTATGCACCCAACCTCTTGAAATTTGATAATATGTCTAATGCCGACAAAAATCCTATCTACATCGAATTTCTTATAAATATTTGAATATTCAAGACAATTATGATAATTAGAACATACTTCCGGGAAACATTTGTATGGGAGTTATGTTAAATAATGGACCGAATTTAACCATTTTCTGTAAGCCTCGTCTTTAGGTCTTAAAAAGAGGACTGTGTCAATTATTATTAAATAATATTTAAAATGACAGTATGAATTTTCTTTTTCCTTACAGAAAATGTTGTCTTCTTAATTTAATAAATATTAAAAAAAATAAGTGGGCATAAAGATGAAACAAACAAATAGTCCATGGTGGTCAAGTTCGTAGACAACAAAAGCAAAGTAGCATTCATAAAAAAGAAGAAAAAACTGAGCGAGTTAGAAAGAATGAAGAACGTGTTTATCAACTTCTTCTACATGTATGCTGGAAAAAGTTTTCTAGTAAAATGGATGATTCAAAGCCAGATTCGTGTAAGGACTATGGAAAGTGTTGAAGGTCTTTTTATGAAATTTGCTTTTGGTGTATCTAAGCGTACTAATCCTCGCAGTGGTGTTTATGATAACATTGGTGATGACCAGGGCAACCAAAAATATGCAAAATCATATTTTTGCCTGGGCTTCAAATGAAAAAAAACTGTTAGTTATTTATTTGTTTCAGACAATTTTAAGAAATCTGGCATCGATTTGCTACTGCATATTGCATATTTTGATCCTAACAGCATATTTTTTCATATTTTGGGCTTAGCAGTATATTTTGTCATATTTTCATAGAAAATCCTTATTTTAGACCATAATTATGCATATTTCGCATTTAAGGTAAAAATATTGCTTATTTTGCATTCAATAGAATTATTTACATAATTTGCCATTAATGAAATTTTCCTAATTATTTTACTGTCACATGGATTTTTCAAATCTGGTTCTAATAATTTTTATCATATAAATTGATATACATTTTGTAATTTCCTGATATAATTCATTTTGAATGTTTGCGTTTGTCTTTTCTGCCGACTAAACCAATTTTCAGTTTTCCACGGTCCAGGATTATAGCACATTTGGTAAGGAGACCAAAAATATGCTCTAAAAAATTCTTTTATGCACATAAAAAATGCTCCTAAAGTAGAAAATATGCATTTAAAATATTAGTTTTTCTGACGAAAATTTAAATTATCTACTATTCTTGGTAAAAATAATTTGATTTTTATTATCAATTCCTAAAAAAATGTTTTCTTTTTGCACTATGGACAAACGCAAACAATTTCTGTCCAAATAAGTATTGCTTCCCAATATTACTAAGCTCATAAAACTTCGAAACAAAGGGATGGTTCTCTAATGGTTTATGAAAATTTCCGATAGACAGGTGTCGATCCGATGATACTAATTACATTATGCGAGTCGCCAATTTTAACGAAGTTGGCGCTTGTATTCGCAATATTTGGTTTTGAACTTTATTACGGAAATAGCACGAATAACAAAAAAATCAAAAATGAAAGGGACATTATTTACACAAATTAAATAAAAATCAGTGGAATATATACTCCACTCATAAATTTCAGTCCGATTTGTAATGCATTTATATTTTTGTGTGAAAAGTTACTCATTAGTAACACTAATTAGCTAACTTACAGAATTGTATTAATATTTATCTTTTAGTTTAATATTTTGTAATTTAGCTTTTAAAATACTTCAATTGAATCTTAATTGTTTATTTTGTTTAAATTTAACAACTAAATTTTTAAATTTAAGCACAAAAAATTAATTTTTCTAACCCATGTTTTAGTCTTCCAAATGAAATATCTCAAAACGAGTACTAACTTTTAAAAATGGTTAACACCACTAAATTCAGCGTCGTCGATTTAGCTTTACATAATGGGTGCCCATCTTATTAAAAAAAAGTCTCATTTTAGATCACAGTGCATTATGTGCTAGGAAAATTAACTTGAACTATTCATTAAAATTTTACCAGTTTTTTTAGGAATATAATGTTAAAGACATTGCAATAAAGCATAATACTGGCCGCAATAAAAATGAAATTGGGAAGCGTTGAAGAGCAACCAGGGTGTATAAAGATATAATGGAATGAAATTCCTTTTTGTCATTGTGAACATTTTTTGGAAAATAAAAGCAATGAAATATCTCAAAAACGAACGCTAAATTTTAAACACCACTAATCTTCTTACAAAAGAAGTCTCATTTTCGAGCACAGTTTTTAGCATTATGTTCTGAAAAAAATTACCTTGAACTATTCACTAAAATTTTACCAGTTTCTATGAATATAATATTAAAAACATTACATTACATTTTTAAAAAATATTTTTTGATAGAGCAAAACTGAACACTTTATTTTAACACTGTCTTAATTTTTTGCCGTAATTATATTAATTTTAACTAATTTTATTATTTTAAACCCCTTGATAAATTTTTGTTTCTTATCCGATTTCAAATATTTTTACATATTCATAAAAACCTATGAAAAACATGCTTACATATGCTTCTTATGGTTTGTAAGTTATATGCATTTGAAATTTCAACTATCTTAATTTTTGCAAAATCTTAGTCTCTTTTTCCAATATATATCGCAATATTTTAGTCCGATTTTTTGTAAATTTTTATCCAATTGGTTAAACAAACAAAATTATCAATATCTTCTGAGTCCAAAATAAACGATTTTGAAATTGAAAATTGCAGAAATTGTGATATTTTTTTTTTTTGACGAAAAAGTGTTTACACTCTTTTTTTCTTTAAAATAAAATTTTCTTTAACAATATATAATATTTTTACACTTTTCTGAATGATATCTTCACAGAAATGATGATGTACAGGACTCCCCGAATTCGACCTATTTTATACATGAAAATTTTGAATTTATCATGTATGTTATAAAATCCCAAAGGGCAGTCCTGCAAACCGAATGCAGTTTCGAAAACTAACGTGTTCCAAAGATTTTGCCAATGGCTTTTTCCAGACCTGCAATAAATGTGGACATTATGGGCAAAATTCAAAAAACTTTCATTTTTAGGATTTTCATATTTTTTTTGGGAAGTGTGAGATTTTTTTTTTACAAAAATCTTAAATTTCTTACACTTTACCATTTCAAACGATAAAGTCAAGAACCGCCGAAAATTTCATTAAGATATCTTAACAATCCTGGATTTTATTAGAGATCAAATGTTTATAGCTTCTCCAAAAGCCAATTTTTTACAAAAATTTTACTTTAGCTCTAGCTGACATAATTCTTAATTATATACAAAAAAATTGAAGTCAATATCTTTTATTGGACAAAAGCTACGCTACTTTAAAGTTTAATATGTCACGAAATTGAAGAATTGAAAAATAATTTAAAAGTTAGGAACAGAAATTTTTATGCTATGTTAGTACATTTTTCTTGCTGAAATTCTGAGTTCGTAGGAGAGAGAGGAGAAGGGAATACAAAGATTTTGCATTATATTCACTTTTCTCGCCTATGAACTCAGAATTTCAGCAAGAAAAATTGCTGCGTGTGAACCCTGACTAAGAAAAAAAAGTACGTTGGTATTTAAAAAAATGTTTTATAGAAACCTTTTCAAAAATATATTACAACTAATTTACCTTACCCACAACTTCAACAAAAATGTTTGGTAGTATATTATTATTTTACAGATTTTCCTTGGAATTTTGCCATTTTAAGGCATTTGTTGTTATTATTTTCATGTATAACTATTTTCATTTACCATTTGTAATCAAATCTAATAAAAAAAACTAAATCAAAGATTTAACAAAGTTTTTACAAAATTCCTAAAATTTTCATTATGAACAATTTAGTAATATCTATGAACAAAATTTTAATTTTTATGAAAAAAGTTTGGGAAAAAAAGTTATGTTCGATTCATAATATTTATGAAAAAAAATTTTAAATATATGCATTTTTTTCTCTGTGTATACATTAAAAATTTAATATGTTTATCATTATTAATGATGATATGTACCAAATGAGCCCCATGAACCAAATTGCCTCAAACTCCGATCAGTTACAATGAATTGGGCTTTATTAAACAAATATTTAAAGGATACTGAAAGCTTATATGCAAAAAAGCTGTCGAATACACAGTAAAAGTTTTGCAGAAAAGCTAAATAGTTTTATTAAAACCAATAAGAAATTATTTAAAATTTAAAACTTTCCTTCATAAAAAACATGCCAGTATATGGTTTTATTGGTGTAATTTTTATAACCAAAATTTTGTGCACCAGTTTTTTCGTACTCATAACTATTTCAATCAAAAAATATGCTTTATTTTGGAAAAACATGTTTTCAAATACGAGGATTAGGAATAAAATATTAAAGTAAGTTTGTTAAATAAAATAAATCAAATAAAGAAGAATAATTTCAAATTAAAAAATAATAATAATTTCTCTTGTTATAACGTGAATACAAAACTTTAATTTTGAAATTATGTACATCAAAATTTATTAATTTTGCAGAGTAAAAATTGTATGCACGTACAAATTTAGGCTTTTGTTAAAAAAAAAAAAAAAATTACAAAAAAATATTTTATTATTAAAAAATTTATATGACTGAAAACTGGTTAACCGGCTTTTTTCAAGAGTTCAAAACCGGTTTTCTAAAAAAGTTGGCTGGATACTCTAATAATTATTTTTTCTTAAAATTAAAATTTAACAAAATTTATAGAAATTCATAATTAAAATTTATAATCAAAACACATGTCGACCATATAAAACAATTGCTAGAGATGCAGGTGAGTTGGAAAATTAAATTTTTTTTAGTCATAAAAAATACAAAGTTCATGACCACCGAAAAGAACACTGAAAAGTTGAATTACACTTGATTTACAGACTTTTGGATCGCATGCAAAATAATGTGAATATTAAGAGAAAATCTCTACATCTCTGGATATAATGTGACTCATTCTCTAAATTGCTCTGCATCTTTTTTTTAGAAAAATAAAAATAAGCTGATCTGAAGACTCACGAAGTAAAAAAAGTTCCTAATACGGACCCTAGAAAAAATGTGAAGGCAAAAGAGAGGACGAAAATAACTGAAACTATTTGTTGTTAAATATGAAAGCTACCAAAAGGGTAATAACAAGTACGTACTGGCAGACTTTTTTAGAGATTTTTAGAATTTTAAAGAGATTGACCAATTGGTTTTATTTTTATAAGCTGAATTGTATGCACTAAAATTTTTCGTGCGCAGTCCTTACTTAAGTTGTTAACAAATATATGAAAAATGCAAATACTTTAAAAATGTTAAAAGAATATAAAAATAGACTTATTTACCAATTCAACGATATATAAAATGTTGATATAGGTCATTTAATAATAGTAATATAATGGCCTCAAAACTACCAAGTCATGTCAAAAGTTGCAAAATTCACTATTTTGTTCCGTATTTCCATATGTGTGTATACGTAACACTCAACTGCATTGCTTATTTTTGTTACGAGATAATAATATTTATTAATGAATTTATTTAAAGTGTTCATAATTTTTTTCTACTGAAAAGGTTTTTAAAATTACCTAAGTACATAAATAAGTATATTTTCCTTCGTTTTTTATTACATTTTTGTAAGTTTTTAAATAATTTACCTAGCTACTTAATTAATGTATTATAACAAAAATGATTTTTTTACAATCGCATAGGTACATTTTTTCACGTACCTGTTTAACACTACAGGTCATAAAAATAAACTGAATGAAATTGGGGGTTTTGAGCAAAAATTTAAATTTTTTAATTCATTTTTGCCTGTCACCATTTACCTGATATAAATATTCTTTTTCTATATATAAGTATCCTTATAAATATGCAGATTTATTAGTGAATTTGCCATTATGGAGATTACATTAAAACACTTTTCTATTTGCAAAGTAATCTGGGATAATCTATCTGATATTATAAATCGTCCAGAAAAAATAAGAAAACTCATTGATACAGTAGTATCTTTTGGTTTAACTCTTACTGCAGAAGACTGTTTAAAGCTCGAAAATTTTTATAAATCATACGAAAAAAAAGGATGCAAGCTTCAGATTGGTCAATACCAAAGTTCAAGAAGAAAAATTAAGAGTGGTTGGAGGGAGAAATACCAATTTTCATCGGAAAGCAGAAAAAGGGTCGACCAAAAAAAGTTACGATGAAGTTCAGCTAAGAACAAAGAGGACCAAACAGGAATCTATTCTAAATTCACATACGAATGCCGAAATAAAAGATACATTTAAAGCTTTAGTAACACGTACGCAACCAAAGGAAGTAGAAAGAGTTATAGATGTGTTACCAACAGCTTCTCCCAATCGATTACATCGGATAATCCAAAGTATAGTGACACCGAAATCAACATCGTCCTTTACCTCTGAAGATGCTTTAGCTCTAATATTAAATTTAGGATTATCAAGAAACCAATACGAGGTTTTGAGGAAATCTGTTAGCGAAAAAGGATATGATATCTTTCCCAGTAGCAAATCAGTGAGAGAAGCGAAAAGTAATATTTTACAGCCTATGGAATATCACCACTCCACGCAAGTATAAGATTTTTGGAGTTCTGCTTACATCTTGCATATGATATGATGTACAGAAATATTCCCGGGCAGGAAAATGCTACAGTAAAAAACAATTTGGAACTTCACGAATTACGAAAAGAGGAGAAGAATAGAATTCAATTAGAATTCAAAGAACAACTCGGATTAATAATTGATAAACCTCTACATGGCTATGGAAGCTCAAATGATGGAAATACAGCAAGACGTTTCCGGAACTCACATCTTCAATCACAGGCATTTACTTAAATATTTTGAAGCGTTTTAAGATTATATTGGCAGCCATTAATAGCAAAAAACAAATTAATTACTTAACATTACATACCCCTGGAAATCAATGACTCCAACAATTCACAAAGTATTGGCTCATGGTAAAGAAATAATAGAAAATAGTATTTTACCATTGGGAGAGCTAACAGAGGAAGCACAGGAAGCCCGAAATAAAGATGTTAAACATTTCCGACTCTTCAATACCCGAAAATGTTCGAAAATAGCGCAAAATATGGACTTAATGGAATATTTATTAATATCATCAGATCCAGTTATATATTCTATAAGAACACGATGACTACCAAAAATCACTCTTGAAATAGAAAAAGGGTATTCCGAAGCTAAGGAAGTTAAAAATTTGCTAACGTTTGATGTTTCTGATTATTTTCAAGAAAATCTCTAATAATATCTTCGATAATATATTCTTAATAAAATAAATATACGGGATATATGTATAATAAGTATGTAAATATGTAGAACAAATTAAATAAACATTACTCAAATAAAGAATTTACTACTTTATAATAACAAATATATACATACCTACATAATACATTAGAAAATTAAAATGTTACGTATACACACATATAGATATACGGAACAAAATAGTGAATTTTGCAACTTTTGACGTGACTTGGTAGTTTTGAGGCCATTATATTACTATTATTAAATAACCTATATCAACATTTCATATATCGTTGAATTGGTAAATAAGTCTATTTTTATATTCTTTTAACATTTTTAAAGTATTTGCAAAATTAGTGGAGTTGTATTAAAAAAATTAAATTTTTTTGGATTTTCAGCTATTTTTAAAAAAAAATTTATTTTTGAAAAATTACCAAAAATAGGTTATTGGAGCTATTTTATTGATTTTTTTGGGAATGATAGCTTGATTTGTGTTTTATACATTACATAAGAAATAATATTAAAAATATTATGCTAATATGCTTTTAATATGCTTTTAAAAATAGTCGTTAAAAAAACTGACTTTTAACATAAAATCTCCACTCCTGCATTCGTTTTTGGCCGGGCGGGAAGCAGTTTAGTGTTAAATCATTCTAAATCTATTTCTAAAAAAAATGTGGGTACCAAATTTAAAAAAGCTCGCGTGACATTTTTTTTATTAATCGATAAAAATGGAACTATTTTTTAAAATTGACAATTTTCGGCCAATGCTGGATGTAGGGTGCAAACTTAAATCAATTCAAAATTTCTTTATTAACCATTTATGAAGCCTTACCTTTTGAAATTAATAAGAAAAAAATTTTTTTATTAACGGAACTTTGAGAAAGAAGTGAATGAATTGTACTATATTTTTATAAAAAAATAGCCATTTTTCATGCCAATTTCAGAGTGCTGAAATTGAATATTTTTCACGTATAGACGAATTGAGATAATCCAAAAATTCTTCCCGCATATTATTAAATATGTAGCAAATTACAGAATATTTTTAAAAAAATTTTACCTCATATATCTCCGGACTTATTCCCGAAAAACGAAAGAAAGTCGAGCCAAAAAATCAAAAATTCAAAATTCAAGCGTAAATATCTGTTTAACTGTAAGAGATAACTTAGATGAGTAAGCTTATTTTTTCTTTATCTTGCCAAGCACTTTCCAGAAATATAAAAATCTTTAAAATCGGACTTCATTTATACAAGTTACGATTTTTTTTACTAGAGGTAGTCAACTTTGACACCCTGTAGCTTATCTCGTGTTATCACAGGGTGACTACAAGATGATTTTTCTGAAAGCCTAGGTCCTCCTCTACAACTCTTCCATACATTTCAATTTGATCCGACCAGTAGTTTAGGAGATTCAGATTTATTACCAAAAAATTTGCGTTTGGCCCCACTGTGCGACGACTACTTTTAGAAATAGACATATATTGTTTTTTTTTTTTTTATTTTCATTTTGATTCAATTCGGCTTTGTTTGGAAAATTTTTTTCTATTTATCTTTATTTGAGCCACAATTTGCTTTTACACAATTTCTTTTAGTAAAAACTTGAATATGTATATAAACGCTTCAACACGAGAACAAACAATATTTTTTTTTCACAAAAGTTATTTTTAGTGTTTTTTTCAGCCCTGTAAAGTTCGGTCGTAATTTTTGTGTACATTAAAATTCACAAGTCATCTTATTGATAAAAATTTTCGTCACGAAGATAAGTACTCTACAATAAATTTGTGATAAATGAACATTAAAATTGTATCCTAATTCAAAAGTATCGTATTTGGTATTCGAAATTTTTGTATTTTCTTATTATTGTTAAAAATAAAACAATAAAAATAAACAAACTACAATCGTTTTTATCCATATAATTTTTTGTGTAAGTTCAATTGCAATTTTGTTCCACTTTTTATTATTATTGTCAAACTGATATATATATATATATATATATATATATACAAAGTTGTCACACTAACCTTCTAAAAGATTTGTTTGCGTCATTGCCAGCGTTGCCAGAAACTTTGGCCAAAAAACCATCATTTGAGCAATGAAAAAACATAATTTTGCTATTAAAAGCATCAAAATTATTATTTTGATGGTACATGGTTAAACTCCTTACTATTACAAAACTACTGTTTATATCTGTATGATTATTGTGTATATCGCTTCGAAACAAAACTTTTCAATTTATAAATTGCACAAGTTCGAGGTATTTTTTTACGGATTCTTTATGATTCAACACTCAAACTGAGTGATCGATTTTCAGTAATATTCTTTTGGGAAGTTTCTATTTCATTGTTTTCAAAGCTCAACAGATATATTTTATAAATTAATATTGGACAAAAATTAGACTCGTCGCACAGTGAAAATTGGAAAAAAGTAGAAGGAAACCATGAAATTTTTAAAAATGATATATTTCGATGAACTGTTATTACAGAATTAGGCGGAATGAAAAGTTTGATCTTTTGATTTTCATTAGTATTTTCTTTGCTAACTTTTTCTAATAGAATCGCGATTGTTATTGATTGTTTTGCAAAGACTTCCTAAAGTTTTCTAAGAATACATTCCTTAGAATTATTCATTTGCAATATACTATAAATTTAATATTTTCAATAGAAGAATAGAAAAACATGAAACATTTAATATAAAATCCGTAATATTGACACTTTTTAAAATTAACATAGTTCAAAAGTTGGCATAGAAAATATATATAATTTAACTTGTGCTGTATAGAAATTTTTTTTAAATATTTTAAATCTACCAAATTTAGGTTGTTTTTCATTATGCCTTTTTTTGTTACTGCATTAAAGTTGACAATATTTTACAAAATATTTAGTAGTCTGGCTAAAGTTACATAACTGTTTTCATAGTGTATAAGTAAATATTTCATATTTTATTTGTCATATTGTTCCTTGCGGGATTTTTTAATACATATAATTAATAAAAACACCTAAATATCCAAAACCTAGTGAAGAACCGTTTAATACTCTGTTTGGAATACTTTAGGAAGGTCAAATAAAACAAACAGTTGTGGAATAAGTACTTTTGCATGCTTTCTATGTGAATGAAGAGGTTTTCTAAAGGATTTTTCTAGTGAATTTTTGACATATACATTTGAATCTTTGTCATTAAAATTACAAAAAAAGAAAAAAAAAAATAATAAGTAAATAAAAATTAATACCCTCCAGCTGTTGAAATTAAAAATTCGAATGCAAATACAGTTCGTGAACACTATTCTAATACGACTCTCACCAGCGTCGCCATATATTATATTCAAAAATTACATTTGCTCTTAAAAAATCTTATTTTTAGGAGAAAAAAAACTTTTCGTTACAAAATATATTAAATATTATTATATATATTATATATTTGATGGAATTTATCTACTTAAAATTTTAATTTCAGAGCAAAAACAGTTGAAAAAAAGAAACTGTAAAATTAACTTTTTTGCATAGATACACTTCATAAACCACTTTAAATACTTAAACTGAAATATTGTCCAAAAATAAGTACGTAATAAATAGAAGCAAAAATTAAGCGATGTGTGTTGTTAAATTTATTTACTCAAAGTTGCATAAAGTTAAATAATTTTACTCCGAGCAAAAATTACATAATTACTTTTCAAAAAACTTATTTTCGGATTAAAAATCTTCAAAACTTTCCAAGGTCTAAAAAAACTTAAAAAATAAGATAAATCTTCACACTCTCACTCTTACTAACATACAAACTACTATTCCGATTACTCCTTCTTCATCCATGAATATTTCAACTAACAATAATCCGGGTGTGGTTGAGAATTCAAACTCTGTTAGTGTTGTTTTAACTCCTAAAGCCCTTCTTCCCAGAAAAAAATGATGTAGAATAACATATCAAAACAAATCTTGGCATAGAACTGTATAAGGATGTACAAATTTATAAAATAAATGCACGTAATAGAGCATCCTTTAAAATAATTGTACCTAACTGAAACTATTTTTGACCATATAGTGAATCCAAATTTTTGGCCAAATAACACTATAATTCGTGAATTTATTTACCATGAAGATACAAACGTTATACTCCCAAAAGTTGTTGATCTGAATCCAAAAAACTAAATCAACTAAATAAACAAACTGAATCCAATGATGTTAATCCAAGATGTCAATCTTTTAATAATAATATCTTTAGAATCTCCATCGTATATCAAAATGTGCGAGGTATGAACACGAAATTGAAACCTTTTTATCTCCAAAGTTTTGGTCTTGAACAAAATAAAATAGTTTTGACTGAAACTTGGCTCCGTGATAAACCTTTGAAAATATTTTATTTTGTTCAATACCAAAACTTTAGAGACAAAAAGCATTCAATTTCGTGTTCATACCTCGGGCATTTTGATACATGATGGATATTGTAGAGAATATCCACAATTCTGAGATAATATAAATTATATAAATTTTAAATTTACAGGCGAAATAGAATGAGAAAGCTAATTATTTCAAATTAACACAACTTATTTAAACAAAAAATTGGTTCCAGCATTATTCAATCAACAATTTACAGCTATTGACTTAATTCTGACACAATTTTATAATGGTTTATTTAATTATTGTAGAGAGCCAATGATAATGGAAATTATTCCAAAAGGTCCTCCATGGAATACTAGATACCTATCCAAGCTTAAAAACTTAAAAAAACAAACTTTATAAGAAATATAGAAGAACCGGCCTAATTACTGACTATTCTAGATATTCTATTTCAAGATCAATCTATAACTCTGCAAATAACCAATGCTATAATAATCTGTCCAGAATAAAACGAAATTTTCGACTCATTCCAAATCTAACTAATTATAGGGGTATGGCAAAATTAAGCGTCATTCAAAAACTTTTTGAGAAAATAGTAACTGATATTTTATCACACCAAATATAATCTTATATTTCTCCGTACCAACACGGATTCAGGAAAGAACGCTCTGCCACTACAAACATTTTGGAATTAGCAAGAACTGATACTATTTATACTGACTTCACTAGGGCTTTTCGATAAGGTGAATCATGATTTTCTTATATATAAGATATTATGATTATCTCCATTTCAAAAATTACATCGTTTACATACCTTATTTCTTATCAATGTAGTTTTTGTTGACATTCACATTTCTTGAATACTTTTTATTTCCGCTCTATTTGCTATTTATTCAATCGGAAAATTTATACTTTCAATATTAAAACATATTTTAACAATTTTTAATAAATTCTTTATTGTAATAATTTCATACACAAAAGAAATAATTTCAATAAATTTGAAATTTTATCTTTCTCTTTATATATATAAAATCTACGGTTGTAAAATTTGTTAAACAGGATGTATCATAAATAGTTATTTTAGTGTTTTTTTTTTTTTTTTTTTTGGTTTTCAATAAAAACTGCACAGAAAAATAATTCATATATTTGAACATTTTTTCATAAATATTATGAATCGAACATGACTTTTTTCCCAAACTTTTTTCATAAAAAATAAAATTTTGTTCATAGGTATTATTAAATTGTACTTAATGATAATTCTGGGAATTTTGCAAAAATGCTGCTAAAATTTTAATTTAGTTTTATTAGATTTGATTAAAATTCTAAATAAAAATACTTATGCATAAAAATATTAACAATAAATCCCTTTAAATGGCAATTTTCCAATAAAAGGTAAGGTAAGGATTAGAAATTTTGCTTAAATTTGCTGCCATTCTATAGCATATGCATCATTGTAATAAAAAACTCATCTGCTGTGTTCTTCCTTCCCCCAACATGTGCCTAAAAGTCATTAAAAATCAAACATACATTCGCAAATTGAAAATATAAATGAAAATTTAAGCAATTTGTTTAAGTCTGCTTGACTTTTGATTCATTGCAAAAAATGTAGCTGTTAATATTTAAGACATTATTCTTAAATATTATGAACTTAAATCAATGAAAGTAAATTCTTATATTTATGCACAAACTTTTTTCTGTGTAGTTAAAATGGTTTTTGATTTGTATGGAAAAACCAAAAAAATTTAAATAGTTTTTTATTCAAAAACCATATAAAGCCAAAAACTACTAGTTTTTGTTTGCTCTAAAAGGCATATTAGATAAATTCTTATTTATGTATAATATTAGAAAGTACATAAAATTGTCTATTTTTCTTTGTATATTTCTGTGCATATTATCCGATTTTTTCGTTCCTTTTCCAGCGCATATTTCCACTTTTTTGTGCATATTTAAACTTGCCCTGTTCATTACACACTAAAAAATATTAATGTACGCTGATGACGTAGTTCTTTTCCCTAGCTTTAGAGACTCCAATCTATGCCCCTTACTTCAAGTGGATTTAAATAGGTGCAATATGCACTTAATGGATTTGAATTTGAATAAATGCAAATATAACGTTATTCTACAGATGAAGTTCAATATTCTGTAGTAACACCTTTAATAATCATAAATTAGAGAAAATCGAATCATTCCTTGATCTTGGGTTTTTCCTTGATAATAAATTAAGTTTTAATTTCCACATAACGCAAACAGTGAAAAGGAGTTTTCAGTTCTATAAAACGTTGGGGAAAGGAATTTGAAGACAGTCTTATGTATCCCTGGTAAGACCTATCCTGGAATATGCATCTGTCGTTTCCTCAATATGATGTTCACGTAAAGAAAATTGAGTCAGTCTAGAAGGAATTTATGCTGTTTTGCCTACGATCACTTCCCTGGAATCCAAATATAAATCTTCCTCCGTATGAAAGTAATTTAGCATTAATTAAACTTTCCACACTTTAGAACGGACGAATTTATCTAAAAATTTCATTCATTATAAATTTAATGAATGGTGTTGCAGTTTCCGAGTTTCTTGTTCGTAAGCTTGAATTCCTTGTTCCATTTCTTCCCACAAGGAACTACATCCCTCAGAAACTCCAATATTTTCTTAACAATTATTCCAATTTTGTTCCGTTTCAAAGAATATGTAATGATTTTAATAATCTTATTGATTTCCTCCATGATGTAAATGCTATCAGGGAAAACATTCGTTTTTATAATAAAATTTTATAATAAAAATTGTAATCTTATAAGAACTATTTAACTTAATATGGCCTTGAAGAAATTATATTTCATAGGCAAGATTAAATAAATTAATAAATAAATAAATTATAAATTATAGAAAATTTTTTAAAAAAAACTTTCTTTCAAAATATATTTAAAATAAGTTAGGGCTTCTTTCTAAATGCCTATAAATCCGTTATTTGCAGTCACAACGCACTTTTTAAGAAACGTGTATTAAATCTTATCAAGATATCACAGAAATCGTGTAATGGTCGAAGTTGATTAAAAAAAAATACCTGGCCTACATATAAATAAAGTATCCATTTTCTATACATTTTAAGACAAATTTGAATACATAATATTTATGTACATGTTTAAAAACAAAAAAATTCTTAAAATATTTTTTCTTTTCATTTGAAAGCATAAAACACATTGTTTGATTTTTATTTTTCATTTATCTTTTAGAACTAGCAAACTGATTTTTATTTTTGTAGGATAAAGTAAAAATCAAAACAAATTTTTGTTTTTTCAAACTATAAAATAAAAATAAAAAAAACAATTAAAATTTGATTTAGTTTTTTAAACTTATAACACTTTTGGTCTTTGGTATTTATTATTGGTATTTATACATTTACGACTTTATATAGGGCATTAAATATTTGGTTCAGCCGAATATAAAGTTTTTATTAATATTGATTATTTGAGAGAGTAAATTTGTGTTTACTCTCATTCGAACGCAGCTGTTTTTAGTCAACTGGTATGCACTAAATCAGGTATAATTTTCGCGGCAACAAACAAAAAGACAAAATATGTGAATTAGGGTAACCTTAGTAAAAATTTTTTAAAAATACTTGTAACCATAAAGAATGCGGCAGTATTTTTCTGATATTTTTATGAAAAAAAATCAATAATATTGTATGAATTTGTTTTATTTCCAGCTGCATCATTTACAAGTTCAGTATCTACTAAGGCATTAGCTGAAAAATTTCTCTAGCAAAAACAGACTGGCTCACTTGCCAAATTTAATAAAAAAGAAAAATGTGACATTGATAAAACCATACATCAAGCACAATCGAATGTAACCTTTAAATCATCTTTACAAAAGAATAATACAAGCCAACTTACAAAGGGAAACACTACTTCTACTGAAATACAAAAAACAGACATAGAGAAACATGACATTGATTTATCTTCATCAATAATTAGGTCAATAAAGATAGATACAGGAGGAACTGCTCGCTTTGATGATCATTCTCAACAGCATTCCATAGCTCCAACATTACCCATACATTCTCCACATTCACCTTTGCTATCAGATGAAGCTAGTACCCATCATTTAAAAAGAGGAAAATTATCTGCCAGATACATCAATAATACAGTTTTTTTATGTAATACAAATAATTGTACCGCAAACGATTATTCCAAGCCTGATAAGGAAAATTCTCCAACAACTCACACCTCAACAAGTACTACATCATCAAAGTTATTATGTTATTGTGAGAAAAAACAATTCGAAACTTTGGATCGTTCAAAACAATTTGCAATGGATAGTGTAGCAAAACGTTTGGTTCCTACACGCAATGCAGCTACAAGCCCACATTTGGATGTACGCAAACTGGGAAGCATGACAACGCTTTCACCCTCATCATCGTTAATAAATGATATTTGTCTGAAATCAACAGAGACAAAAAATTATAAATTCAAAATTCAAAATAAAAATGTTATAAAAATCAATGATATTGAAAATCTTAAAAAAAAGCCGGAAAAACACAACTCTATAGAAGGATCCAAATCTCAAAAACTATTACGGACGACACGTTCTTTGTCTCCAAGACCACCAATGCGACATCAAAATGCTCTATTAGTTTCAGATTCCATCAACTTTGATATACAATTTTCTAGTTTATCTGAAACTGAATCGCAAATCTGTAAACAACAAATCAAAAAAAATTGTCGGTCTGAACAATCTTCCCCCAATATAATCGATGGAACAGATATACAATTTTCTTACAATAAATCAACAAATCGTAGTACTAGTTGTTTAGGTAATATATTTCCTGATCCTTGGTTAAAAGTTACGTATTCCAATAATAATTCATCTTCTCTTTTAACTGCTAAACACGAAAAACTATTGTACTCAGATAATGCGGTTGGAGAAAACAAAGATCCATGGGTCAAAAGAGCGGATGTAGAATTCATTTCTAAAGTTTCAAGACATGAGTTATTTCGACAAAGTAAGTCGTTTTCTGCCTCTAAATTTGATATAGAATCTATTATCAGAAATCAATCTTCATTAAATAGTTGCAAATCTCCTAGTTACTTAAATGATGAAACAAAGTCAACTTCTGTAATTAATGTTAAAAAACAGTTACAATCAGCTCCATCATCACCAAAATGTTTAACTACTGTTGAAAACATTTTTACTTCATCAACTTACGTTAACAGCATACATTTTAATCGTTGTTTTGCTGAAAAGAGTCCTACGCGATCATCTAGTTTCTCACCCGCAAGATCAAAGGACAGCCCTAACCCTTTTACCGAATATAGTTTACATCTGCGCAACTCACCGCAGCCTTCAATATCAGTTGCTACTGAAATTAACAATGAGCAAACCAAAAGTAACTCAAAACTAAATATTCGAACAACTAATTATGGGTTTTTGAATGTGTGTAATCCAAATTTTTTAAATGCTAGACACAGTTTTTCTTCAGTTTCTGATCAGCAACAGGGAGAGGAACTGCAACTTAACATTAGACGTCTTTCCGACCAAATGCGTAGAAAAGAGTGTATTTTTCTTAATTCCATTAAAACATTCTCAAGTGATCGCAATGTTAGAGATAATCAAAAAGATGAAGATGTAGTATTCTCCTCCCCAAATGATACTAACAGGAAAAACGTTGGTAAAAAAGTTTCGATAAACAGCGCTGACTTTTCGGAGTATTTAGAGCAGTTCAGATGCAGCGAAGCCAAAAAGGCGGCTATCGAGAAAGAAAAAGCATATTTGTGGAAGGGGAACAAGTTAATTACAAAAAAAACACAAATGCATCAACCGATTGTCGTAAATAAAACCCAAGAATCATCAGATTGTCTTTTGGAAACTACATGTTAAGCTAGTTAATTTTCTCACAAAAGTATTGTAATAATTATTCTTATTGATATATTAAATTATCAGTGTTGTAGTAAACATTTTTATATTTTTAATAGCGAGTAGTATGAAAATCATCATTTACTATTTGTTCATTAAATTTCATACAGCGTTAAAAAAATTGTTATAACAAATCTTCGGTGAACTTTACATAATACATAAATACTCCATTTTAAATATATATATATGTAGGTATAGATGAATAAGTAGATAGTTATATGAGAGGAAAAAAAACTAATTTAATTTTCAAAAACCTAATTCATGCAACAACAAATACATGTAGTGACATATATTTTGTGTTTTGAAAAAAGAGTACTTTTTTTTGAGAATTTAGTTTGAAGTGCCTCTCACGTAATCTTCTAGTTATATTCTATGTACATTAAAGTGCATCGATTTGTATTAAGACAAAAAATGTTGCAAATGTACCCCCCTAAAATTAAAGATTGATATGTTGTAAACTAATCCCCAAAATATTTTAGTTCAATTATTTCGTTCACGTGGGTGGTGGTTTTCGGTAAACAGTATACACAATTTTTAACTTTTTCTCAAAAAATTACAATATGTAATAGACACATGTCGACTAATACGTAATCAACAAAAAAATTTTTTTTAAATTGGTTTTCATTCCCTTGAAATGAAGGTTTTAGCAAAATTTTCAAAAATTTTTTTAAATACTATTTTATTTGAATATTTCGGTAATTTTCCATCGTAATTTAGATTTTAGAGTATCATTGGAATGAGTATTGATATATGTATTAATTTAACCCTATAATACCAAAAGTAATATTTTGGGATCTCCGGTCCATAATAGGTTAAGTTAATTTTTATGGCAAATAAATGGTTATTTAAGAAAATTAATGTCACAAGAAGCATAAACTTGTCAAAAAACTATAAATTCGTACAAAATAGCGACTAAAATTCAAAGACTTTCTTTGATTCGATTATGACTGCGGTTTAAAAGAATTTTGCCCTTTGAATAAAGGGTTAATTTTCTGTAATTTTCAATAGTAGCAGGAAAGGACTATTCCTTTCCAATGGTACCTTAAAATCCCATATATATTGAAAAATTTCCGAAATATGTACATGTTTAAATAATGAAAATATGACAAAAAATGTTAATAAAATCTTGATATTTTGGGAATGAAAATAGATGTAAGAATTATTTAAATGCATATTCCAAGCATTAATATGTCTATGATATTTTAAAGTTAATTTTTTTATAACGAAGATTTTTATAATGCTATTGAAAAAAATCCATATTTTGGGAATCGTATAATAACATACTAATTTTCTTTGTAGAGGGGTATATTTGCAACTTTTTTTCCTAAGGTACTTTCATGTACATAGGCTATTTCCAAAGCAAATAAGTACATTCATATATAGACATTTTATTTATACTACTTTGCATTTAAAATTATTTTAAGAACAATATAATGTGTGAATATGTACACTTTAGTTTAAATATATAAGATTCCAAATTATCGTTCGTATTCATAGTTAAAATTTATAATTATATTTGTAATGTCTTTATATAGACTAAATATGTGTAATGTTTTAGATTTCCTATTCTAAGAAAGTAAAGAATTAAAATTTCTGTAATATTTAAACTACTTTTAAAGAAATCAATTTTTATAATTAATTTGGCATAAAATTGCATATGTATGTAAGTTTTTTTTTTAATTTTAACAATATATAATTTATAGCCATAAAAATTTAAATAAATCTTATTTCATTTATATTAGGATACTCACGTTTAATATAAATACAATCATAAATTACACTAAAACATTAAAATGTTTATTTGCAGTTTTACTTCATTTGAAAGGTAGTATTGCAACTTGCAGGCCACTAGTTAGGCTGTAATCGCAGGTTTTTGGACAAAAATATAACACTTATTTCGTAATATGAAAATAACATATTAGAATTTTGTTGTAGCAGCAATAATTATTTAATTTTAATCATGGGGGTTCTGCTTGAATGTCAATACCAAGAAATTGGGATACTTCTACTGGATGAGTCCACAAATCCACAGGACAAAGAGAAGTAGGATTGCTCGGGCAGTAAAATATGGAGAGTCTAACCACAAGCCTATCATAAATTAGGCACGGTACGGCATAGACCTTAAGCATTATACTTTCTGCTCCATTCCGACCTTAATTGTACCAGTACTACTCTTGTTTTCCGTAGCAAGTTCTTCTCGTTGCCTGCAATAAGCCGTGGACGACCTCCAAGTGCAACATTCATGCTTAAACTTACAACTGCGGAATTGGTGGCTTCTCTATTAATGTCATTAAAAGCTGCCATAGAGGAGTTTCCAACTCTATGATGTTGAAGTTTGGATGACTTCTCCGTTGGCATCCAGGAGGAACTGCTGACTTAGCATTTTGTTGTGTTCCTTAACCGGTAGAACAATCGTTTCCTCATGTTACGGTCACCAATTCCTTTTTTCCTTTACTTTTAAGATACCCATTTTAAACCTCATATGTTTTTTAATTCTGAACTTTTTAATTAACTGTTGATGTATATTGACAACATTTCAAAGAGCAAAGCAACAAAAGTTCAAGACCCAGGTAGGTATAAGAGTAGCGTTTTCAGTTACGCCTCCATTCGGTTAATTGTGAGTCCCTTTGGTGTGCCCGAAAGAAGCTATAAAAGTAGAAAGAAATAGATAGAAATTAATTAGATTGTGGAACCTACAACCTATAACAATCAAAAATGATTTCCCCAAAGCCACCTTATACGTGTTACGAACCCTATCAGATTACTAAGCCTTTTGCCGGTAACCTCCTCTAGCTCGTGCAGTGTTTTGCTCCCAAACCACCTCAGCCTTCTTTTCTGAAGCCCTAAACAATGACAGGGCTCCTGTACATCTAGAGTCAATTGTAGTCCCGACATAATCCGTAGGGGCGCACATGGATAATGCCTGACCATCAAATTTAACTTCGTCAAGTATGCTAGCATGCCCCGTTCTGAAGTTCTCTATTAATCCCAATTCCTTCAATCTAAATAAGCTCCGTGCAGTCATACCTCTCAATACCTCCTCTATTGGAAGAAGGTGGACCTACCTCAGGTAGCACTGGACATCACTGGCATCTGTGACACCGATCGAAGCACAGCTCTGAACTTTAGAAAAAGGTTCCTTTCTTTAACTCAACCGATGTACAAATCCAGTTTAAGACCCCAATTCTTCCCTATAGAGTACCAGCTAGTACCCAGCAAAAACTCTGCTTTCCTGGTAAGTGTAGTGTAACCATTTTGTCATACAATATGCACAGCGAACACTCACCAACTTCAACCATGTAGCGTAACTAACAAACAACATTTATTAAAGTGTGTCATGTTACAAATGTTGAAGTGGGTTACAAAATCATTGACCGCTTGCATTTTTGTATGACACATATAAATTAAATGCTTGAAATGTAATTTATATCTATTACTTTAATTCCCTTTTATGTAAATATGTATTACTAAAATAACAACAATAAATATTGAGTGATTTTGAAATCACTCAATACTAGATAACTAGAATAATTTTCATAGATAGTATATAAGACAAACATTTTGAAAATAAAGACAGACTTATAATTACTAAACTTAACCGGCAACATCTTGACTTAGTTTAATTAATTAAAAGGCTCATTTAGTCCGGCAGTTCTTTTGAACGCCTCGTAACCAGCTGAAACCCTGACAGCTAATGTAAATAACCAAGGGCTATAGGGAAACTGAGCATAATAATCCTACCAACATTCATCACATGGCGACCCTGCCAATAACTCTACTTTTTCAATCTTCTCCCTAAAGACATTACATAAGCTAGCAGGTATAATTGGAAACAAAAATAAACTACTTATTTTTTGTTCGACTTGTCCACAAATTCATGTAGTTATTTTTTGACTCTAGGGGTACTCAAAAATATGTACCTAAACGAAAAAAAAACCAAAAAAATTTTGCCGTCAGTGAGACTCGAACTTGGACACACACTAACCATTCGTTTTTACTGACTAACGTCTTACTCAGTACACCATCTCGCACATAGCATCCTAAGCGACAAAAACTCTATTTAGTTTAAAATATCTTTTTAGACATTTTGTTATAAAAAACTAACAGCTTCAGAATGGGGTTGAACCAACAACCCCATTGGGTTGTTGGCGCTCTAGCCAACTCATCTACGTGATTGCAGTATTACTGTGCTATTATACTATTGAATACTTATTAATGTAATACAGAGTAGGCAAATAATAATGACGCCTCATTACCAAGAAACTACTTTAATAAGTAGTTGTTATTACCGAAAACCAAAAAGTTTTTGCTGGGTAGTAAAGTAGGCATTAAGCCCTTTCTTGACGCTCGCCTTCGTATTGTTTTTCCAAGATAACTGACTATCTAGGTAAACACCCAGGTACTTGAAGTTGTATCCCATTCAATACCGGTAGCCTAAATTAGATTAGATTTTCTTGTAAACAGAACTAATTCAGTCTTCTCCGGGTTTATTCCCAGTTCCTTACTATTGGCCCAAAGGGATGGTCTTCGCAGGCCTGATTGCATGACCTCACTGATCATGGCTAAAAAATTACCCAAGACCAGTATTACTACGTCATCAGCGTAGACTACTATTTTCCGTCCCATAGCATCGAAGACTCTCAATATGACATTCAAAGCTACAAGCCACAGTATTGGAGAGAGAACCTCCCTTGCGGTGTGCCCCTCGTCACAAACTTCCTTATGCAAGTGTCCGCCATGCTTGAGTTGATAACCCTGCCTATTAACATCACAGTTATGCACTCAATTAGGAAATCACTTATATTTAGTGAAACAATCAACTCACTAATCGCCTCAATTCTAATGTTCTTAAAGGCCCCTTCTATAACTAGAAAAGCTGCTATGGTGTATTCCCTCGTTCAACGTAACTCTCTACGTCGTGCAGAGCACTGTCAACAGACTTACCCTTAAGATATGCCCATACTCTTACCGTCCATACTACATTGCCTGTAGTGATCATCTCATCTATCGTAATAATGTCTCCCTCACCTGATTTCGATGTAGGTTATCAATGACGCTACCTATCCGCCCATTAGGTTCTATATTACTACAGCCTGGGAAATGAGTTTCCATCAGTAAACTGAGGGACTCCGAGCCAGACTCTGTCCACGAGTTGTACGCGCTTTGTATGTATCCAGGTGCCACAGGGTCTTTGGATAATACCCGCTTAAATCTAGACAACTCATTTACAGAATCTACAGTATCGCAGAAATTTATCCATGATGTCCATTTTGCTCGTTTTATGTCTTTTATACTTGGTAAAACTGTCGTTATAGCTGTACCAATCCTCCCCTCTCTCTCTCTCTTCGTTAGTTTGGCCCTTTTGGTTGTTTCCGTTTTCCAGGATATATTACCGGGCAACTGAGCTCATAGCTACTCCTAATTACGTCTGTTAAATTATTCTTGACTTCCTCAATACTCTCAGCTGAATTTCTTCAGCCCTGGGTATCCAGTAGATTTCTACTCACTAACTCACTGAAGGACTTGCAATCCGTCCTTCTAGGGCTCCTTCTAGGGCTTTCACTCTGATTTTGCAAAGTTATCATCATGGTCTGAAGAAGAATAATCCATAACTAACTCCAGCCTTTAACAAAATCCCCTCCCCTTGGTTCGCTAGCTTTATGTATATAACTATTTCCCTATCTTTCGTTTTGTTATATTTATTTGTGCTACATGTTACAGATATGAAGATCATAACTAGTTATAAAATCAAATACATCTATTATTGATGTCATTGCTTCCCCATTGGTTATGGTGAGCATTCGCATCATATTCCAGAATCATGTACGCGCCTCTCCGCCCTGTGTGCTCCACCAATTGCTGCAGACCAATGCCTGGTGGATCGGCCGCTACATATGGCATGTACACTGATGCAAGTATAAGTCTACTGCTTCCAGTAGTCTCCCATTGTACAGTCGTAAAAAATAAAATAATGAAAGGTATTAAAATTCAGATAAATTTTATCCTAGTATACCTTCTCCATTGTGGACGGTATGAAGAAGTTGTAACCCGTGACCCTTAATCCACATACCGGCGTTCCTGAGAAATTCAGAGGATTTACCGTTCCCGCAGTTGATGCGGGTCTTTGAAGGAAACGTTGTCCGGCATTCCTCTTATTGATGAATACAGTTCTACAACACGGATTCGTTTGCCTTTTTCGATGTTGAGGGATGTTCACTTCCTGCGCCGCTGACGGCTATTCCGAAAGGGCTACAGGTTTGGCTGGTTCGCTACTATCACTGCTAACTGCTCCAGCATGGATCGCTGAGGGGACTTTCTACAGAATGTTCGGATCGTGTGCCTTTAAAGGTGAATTTTTTGTAAGGCACACTCAGAATGTAATTTCAATGAAGCAAAAGTATCGCGTGAACAAAAGAAGTTTCAAAATTGCATTTTAAAATCATAATGGCGGATAGAATATTTCGGTAAATCACGTTACCAATTTTAGTCTTGTGAAAGTGCAAAAATGCGTTTTTTTATATTTATTTGTTATATTTATAACAACCATATAGAAAATTATTTCGTACTACCTATAATCAAGTGCGTAATTTCTGAGCGAACATTTACATAAACGTCAGTTTATAAATCTATTAAAAACTTTATAACACATTAAAAACGATCTAAAATTTGGCGGTTTTTATATTAGCATTTTTTCGCATTAGAAATGAATTTGCAGTTATAATAAGTACATTGGTTCAGTTTCAGTTAAGCGAAAAATAGTTTTTATCAAAGTAATTGTATCAAAATTATATATATATATATATATATATATATATATATCATAAAGCATCGAGGCACATACAAGGCGTTAATTAAAACCGGTAAAAAGATATACAAGTCTGTAACTGTCATTATCAAAGAGGACAAAAATGCCTTTTTTGGCCTTTTTATGTTGTATTTTTCCCTTTTTCTACAACCTTTATCTTTATTTATTTCAAACTTTTTATAACAGTCAGGTTTTTTTTGCAAATTTGGCAAAATTATTAGATTTTCAAAATTTATTTCAACGACCTTTAATTAATAATTGTGTCTTATTTGAAAGAACTTGAAAAAACTTTAATATTCGTAAATGCTTTAATGTAACAAAATTCAATATAAAAAGCATGTCAACGAATTTGATGCAGTATTTCAATTAGACCTGGGATATTTAAAGTTGTTCATACAGGGAGTGATAAAAGTCACCATTCGCTATTTGACTTAAAAATGCCACTGTGTCTCCGGCGGTGGCTCCATCCTGCTAAAACCACATCTCAGGTCTGTTTTTAAGAACATGACTTAAAAAATGTGCCGATACCCTTCTCCACCAGAACCTGCAGTTCTACTTATTAACAAAACCATTCAAATGAAATATATATATATATATATATATATATATATATATATATATATATATATATATATATCCGACCATCAATGTGCTGTTGGATGAAGTTACTCAAGCAAAGAAAACGTCATTATGTGTCAGGGCACTCTCAAATATTGCAATAAATCCTTGAAAAAAATTTTTTCCTTTATTTTTGTTTTTTTTTTTTTTTTTTTTGCTATAAACACTAACCATTTCGCATTTTTTTTTTTTTGTCTTCTCTGGTTATTATATCACCTTTTGGTGGTATGAGTGATCAAAACTCAATAAATTTTGATCGGGTTAACATTTTTGTAAGTTATTTGGCTATAAATTAGCTATCGCTGACTATTTGCCCTGTAAAATTACAACAAAAATGATGTAATATGAATATTACGAAAAAAAAAAATAATTTAAGTATTTTGAGTTTTAATATATCGTCACCTGAAATGCAAAAGGGCCTATCAATATATATTTTTTTTTTTTAAATTTTACTGGAGAAACAAAAAACTTAATAAGTTAATAATAAGATATTGTTGTTCTAAAAACGATGTTGTTATATCTCAACGGAAAAAACACATTTAGAATTCCGAGTTCTGGCAATAGAAGACTAGAAATTTGTGGAGTTATGTATTTTAATGCAATATATAGTGCGGCAGAATCGGAAGTTTTTGTAACTTCTAATCGGCTGGTTGGATTTACATCAAATTAACCCCTCAGGTGCGGAAATATTAAGGCTCAAAATAGGATACCTCCAACATAGAAAATTTTCAACCGCTTACCAAATTTTTGTTTCCTATCCGATTTCAAATATTTTTAAATCTTCTTAAAGCTCTCGAGAAGGCCTATGAAAAGCATTGCATGTGCTAATTATCCCTTTCAGTTTTCAAGATATTTGCATTTGATATTTCAACTATCTCAATTATTCAAAATCATGGTGGAGATTATAACTCTGTTGTTTGGAAGTCTCAGTTGATTATTGGCATCATAACTGATGTATATTCAGTCTTTCCATAACCATTCTAATAGCATCTGGGGTCTCATTATTGAAGGCTTCTTCTATATCAAGGAAGGCCACTAATGCATATTCCTTGTGCTCGAGAGCATTTTCTATATACCCTGCAAGCGAATGCAACGCCGTCTCAACTGACTTGCCTTTCATGTAGGCATGTTGGGACGTTGACAAAAGGTTAGGGTTGATTGTCTTGGGAAGGTGCAGTCCAATCAGCCTTTCCAAAGTTTTAAAGAGGAAAGACGATAGACTAGTAGGTCTAAAGTCCTTCGGTCTCATATGGGAGGTCTTAACCGCTTTTGGGATAAAGACCACTTTACATCTAGTCCATGAGTCAGCGATATAAGAGCATGATAAGCAAGACGAGTATAGACGAAGCGACCATGGAGCTATAATATCAGCATTATACTGTAAGTCTGCAGGTATGATGCCATCTTGGCCCGGGGGTTTAAAAGGGACAAAGCTGTTCAGAGCCTATATCAGTTCATCTTCAG